>JAKSZP010017551.1:0-71185 GCA_022478985.1 Massospora cicadina
AAGTCTCAGCAAACCATTGCTGCTATATAGTTGGCCCCAGCCCACAAGCACTTTTCCCTGGCGAAAGCCCCTGGAGGTGTGGAGACCCAAAAGAACAAAAGGGTAATTTCATGGTTTGATGACATGATTGAGGTACCAGCTGTAAGTATAAAACTGGTCGTCAGGAGGCCAAAAGGGTCAAATTTCAAGGCCTTCTTGACCTAAGACATACCCTGGACCAACGCTGGGTGCAGGCGAGATATACCCAGGTTGGTCCTGGGGCTGTGCGTGATGCTCATCTTGTGTTTCATAAAGGGCGTTAAAAGCACCAGCTGTATCACAAATAATGATGGTTCAATTTGATTGCTCAGCAAACAAAGTTTCAGAACTTGTTTGATTTTTGATATTTCTAAATCAGGTTGGCCTTACCTACAGTCAATAACTCAAGTTCATTCAATCCTAAGCTACAGTACCCTAGCTAATGGAAGCATGCGCCTATTGGTGAACTTAGGCTTAGCACCAATTATGCTGATCAACGATTCTCCCATATTGTTAAGTATGTACCTTGAGACCAAACTATCTTGTTGGTTGACTTTCCTTTTAATAAATCCTCCTATAGTTAGCGTTTTTTGAATATGGCTCTTTGGGTGAACCTGTGCGCGGGCCTCCTCAAGGAGGTCTCTAACAGCGTTGGTCAGTTTATTTTAACAAAATTATTTTCCATATCTGGTTCACCGCTGAGCCGCCCCGGTCCCCTCCAGACCAAAGCACCCAATCACTCCTGCACTGATATTCACTTGGTTGACCCCCGTTAGGGTCCAACCAAGTTTTGTTAGTTATATGCTATCTCCTACTATATAACTCGCTGTACTCCCTTGCCATGGGTCCCTTTTGCTCTGGCATCCTCCGCAGTGCCTTGCTTACCATATTGCTGAAAACTAGTTCCCTGAAAGTGTGGCTGTGTATCTTTCACCACCTCGCTGGGAACTGGAGAGTTACAGACACTCTCCTTACACAAACTAGGTAAGTTATCATTTATATAGATTGAGAATTAAGTGATTAGATACTAAGCAAATAATATAACAAGAAACATTTTGTAGATTGAAGTTCCTAAAAGAAAAAAATTTCTATATTTATTAACTTTAAGAGATATCTTTGATTTTCTATCTTTTAAAAATTCTTATTTTTTAAACATTTTATATTTCATTGTTGAAATCCTGGCTGCAACTAATTCTTGCTGGTGCTATCTAACAGGATTTGACAATTTACCAAAGCAGGAGTATAGAAACTCTCAATTACTTCTTTTAAGGATGAGGGAATTTTTAATACTATTTAAACTAAACTAGAAAACTTTAGAAACCATGAAAAAGGAGGTTTTTAAAGTAAGTTTATTAGTCTCGTGACAGGGTGAAAGTATAGCCCTATTAATATGTCGTTGATCAGTAATTAAACAATACAAAGCTTGAAGTGAGACAAGCAAGAAATTCATTATAAGCTACAAGTATCCAGATTAAGGAATATGGGGTTTTGACCTACTGGAGCTCTTGAAACTCACCTTGCTTTCATGAAACAACTGTGTAAAAATTTACTCTAAGTTAAATTGTTGGTTGTCAACCCAGTAACCTTTTTACTGCACAAATTCAATTTCCTTGTGCAATTCGCATTGTATAGAATGTATTAATTGATAATAGTATGGAGACTATTATCCATAGTGAATTTGAACTATTATTAGGCCCAACGCTTCGGCCAGTATATCCAATTAAAATACTCTATAAGTCATACTTGTAGGGATTCGTTCCCTATATTCCTGTCCACCCAATCTTCATCCAGATACCCTGGTGACAGTCTCTTTTGGCCCAACACACAGTCAGCAGCTATCCCTGATTGTGGTTCCCTTCATCTCTAGATCCCCATTCAGATATCTACTCTTCTCTCTGGGAGTCTTCTAATTATTGCCTTTTACTATAATATCTTGAGATGGAACGTCACAATGAAAGCTGATAGTCTAACTATAGACTGAATCAACATTATTACTGTAGCTAATAATGTTTTTCTAAATGATGATTTTTTGTGTTTTTTATTATAGTAAATCCTAGGGAATTATATAGTAGTGGATTTGGCCATCTAACCCTCAGTTGACATCTCTTTGATGAGATGGCAGCCGTTTCCATTGAATCCCCCTTCCTCGTCTTAGCAGCGATGGTCTTCCCCATCCTGGCTAGGATTCCGTCATTGGACATCCTTGAGACCTCAAACAGAAAGAGTCAGAAAACGTGTCCCTAACGTTTTCCTCTAGATCCAAGAAAACCAACCATAATTGGTTAGCGACCTGCTTAGTTAATGGACTTATTACCCATTTTGGCAGGTCACTTCACCAACCAATTGACTCACTAGTTGCAGGTGGCATCACTCGCCTCACAACTCACTATTCATTCCCAATCAATTGGTGATGAAACCCAACTGATCCCAATCAGTACACCTGATAGTTAATCACTATCAGATGCCTCTATTTTGTTGGTAACTCCACCCAAATGAGATATTAGGTATTCATCCAGATTGATCTACAACAGATATGACCAGGCGAATATCCCAAAATCCCCTGAATGTAGTTCCTCCAAAACTCAGGCCAATCAATTTCTGATTCACTTCACCTTAGGGAATTTTCCCCTAGCAACACCAGGTAATCTAGCAGGCTGAGAATATGGGCAAAAATCCCAACACATTCAAAATTGGAGAATCTATCATTTACCGGCGTAACTCATCAAAAAAGTCCTGGGCCTCTTCATTCCATACAAATCCTTTTTTTGGATCCTTTAATAAATGAAATAAAGGCTCAGCTATTTGGGCAAAGTCCCAAATAAATCTTCTGTAGTATCTAACCATCCCAAGGAATACTTGGATGTCATGGACACTCTTCAGTACAGACATGCGCTCTATAGCTGCTATCTTCTGGGTTTGCAGCTGCAATCCATTTGCGTTGATCACAAATCTCAGGTATTCAAGCTCCTTCTTAAAGAAGTGGCACTTCCTTGGCTTGATCTTCAGGATAGCCATGGACAGTCTCTTAAAAACTTTCTCCAAGTGGTGCAGGTGATCAGTAAACGTTCTACTGAACACATTGATATCGTCCAGATATACTAGGATGCACGACAACTTCAGGTCACTTAATATCGCGTCCATGGCCCTCTGGAACGTCATGGGCGCATTGCAAAAACTCTGGGACATCCTTGTCATCTGGTATAACCCCTTCGCGGTAATAATTGCACATTTTTCTTGGTCTTCTTCTGGCAAGTCGATCTTCCAGTATCCTGAGATTAGATCCATTGCGGAGAAATACTTTGCTTCTCTTAAGTAATCCAGCGCATTGTCAATCCTCAGTAGGGGATACAAATCCTTCTTCATTATTTTTTCAGCCTTCAGTAGTCAATCACCACCCAGTTTGATCCATCCTTCTTCTTCACAATCAGAATTGGACTCGCCCAGGGACTTGACAACAGAACTAGAAGCCCATGCTTCACTAGTTTTCTGATCTCATCCTCCACTACCACTTTGGTGGCTTTTGATATTCAGATTGGTCTCATCCTTATCAGTAGATTTTCTTGGTGTCAACCTTGTGGATTACATCTTGTGCACATCCCAAATTGTGGTAATCCTGAGAAAACACTTCCCAATATTTCTCAAATAATTTGAGCACCTCCTCCTTCTGCTCTTCCGGCAGATCAGCGAGCTGCTCTCAATCAACCAATAGGTTGATGTTTTTGGCCACCCCAGTTGGTAATCCCATTTCATCAAGAGACTTTAAATCGTGGAATCATCTCAATTCTGCCATTGGGATCAAATGAATAAATGTAATGTTTTTATTACTCTTGATCTTCATCAGTTTTTTACTCAAATTCGCCAGGAGAACTCATATTTCTCCATGGCAGGCATTATTATCCCAGGAGCCACCCATGGCTCCACTCTGGACTTCTTCCAGGGGCTTCCAACCTCTCCATACAACAGCTCCAGAATCTCTAAAGTCAACCTGGTATCGACTATTATCTGAAATCTGGCTGGTATGGTCCTTTCCTTCTTGATCCTTAATGGAATTCCCCAGTTTTCTAGAATTTCTGCCAGCATCTCTTGTCACTTCCTACCAACTAATTGGTATCAAATCAGTATAATGCCGTTATTGTATATCACATTAATGAAGTTGTTTCTCCAATTCAACGGAGCTTCACCGTCCTTCTGGTATACCAATGGTAACGTCTGACTCAGGATGGTCAACGTATTATCTTCATAGTTACATTTAACTCTGTACTTCCATAGGAACTCCGTTCCAATCAGGATATTGTAGTTTTGGTTTGGCAAAACTATCACTGGCGCGGATACCATCAATGACCTGAATCACAGTGGTAGCGCACTATACGCTCCACAGAAAACGGTGGTGTTTGGCTCAGCTGTTCCATATTCTCTCTTGTGTTCCAAGTCCAGGGAGATCTTCATCCTCTTCACCAGCTTGTTTGACACAATATTGATGGGCACTCCACTGTCAACAATCTCCCTCACCCTTACTTGATTCACCTGAATATCTATATATGTACACTCAAAGTATTGTAATATAGTATTTACTGAGTGTATGGCGGCATTAATAGCCAAATCTAGGGTATGAATAATCTGTGCCAATAATTCAGAAACCAATTCCTTTATCGCGCCAAAGGAGATTGACAGATTGGCTCTTATAAACAGATGTCTGATAACTCATCAGGATTCTTGGCAGTCCAAATCTTCTCCGCCAGTTGTTGGGCGTATGGCCAGGCAACTTCCTGAATTATCTTGGGGTCGATCTTCTTCGCCCCAGCCCTAATCATGGCATTCACATCCATGTTGACCACTTGGTATAGCTGATCCTGCTCATTGTCTATAAACAGATCGCTAATGTCTATCTCTTCATTCATGATATTGGGAGGAACAGGTTTCTCCGCAGCTCTAGACTGTTCCTTGTCTAGGCAGCGGGCCCTTTTCCCAAATATTTGGTGGCTGCTGTCTCCTTGGCCTGGACCACCTTAATTTGATCCTTCAGCTTTTTGCAGTGTGCGGCGAAATGTCCTTTCCCACCACACTGAAAGAAGACCTTCTCTTTCTTGCTTAACCGTCTGAATTCTTCAGGCTTATTTCCCAGCACAGTTCAGTTGGTAGCCTCTTTTGCTCCTTCACTTCCCTTCATGGGATTCGGATTTTGGACCTGATTAGACTTGAAGCTTCTATTCAGGGCATCAAACGTTGCTCCCAAAATCTTCAGGTTGTCTACCATTTGCAAGGTAGTTAATTCCGTTGCAAATACAGAAGACATCATTTGATGAAAATTGCAATAGGGCCAAAGGGCCGCTTGCAAAGCGATTCTAGCATCAAAGTCATCTAACACTTTTGCTCCATCCAGGATCTGCAACTCCTGGTAAAATCGATCTGCAAAGCTAGCAAGAGACTCGTCTTTATGGAATTGAATTCCCATAAATTCTTGCTTGCGTTTCAACATGTGGGTTGGACTCCTGAACTCCTTCATTATGGCCGCCTTAGCCTCAGCATAAGACCAGCTGTCTCCATCCAAGTGGGGTAACATTAGGTTCTGGCAGTCAGTGTTTAAGCAGTTCATGACTGTCAACGCCTTTTGATGATCCCTGTATCCATTCATAGTCATGTTGAACAGTTGGAAAAACTCTGGGGCGTTATCCTGATGGAATGTTGGCAATTTCAGTGTTGCTCTAAATTCCTCCGAGTCATTTTGGGTCAATTCTCTCAGTTTGGCTACTTGGCTAACTTGTGGAGTGACTTTGGGCATCATCTCCAAAATGGCATTAAAGGCAGGTGGCATATTTCTTGGGGCATTTAGCTTCCCAAGTATCATGCAAGGACTTCTCTCTTCAGCATCGCTGGCCATATTGGGCTCACATGCACATCTGTGGGCTTTCAAGTCCTCTACTTCTTTTAAAAATTTCTCAATATCTGCACCAAACTTTCTTAAATGAACGTGATATGCTTCTCACTCCGTTTTCAGGAATATGACCTCCTGAATGAGGTCTCCTTCTTTCTTCTTTAATAAGTTTACTTTGCCAAGTAACTCGTTCCTGAAGTTGGCTACATTTTCCACTCCTTCCTCCACCTTGGTGACTCATTCTTCCAAGGCCACAAACTCCCAATGGTCCACTGAGTTTAAGTCATTCTGATTCACAGTGGTGATCTCAGTCCACAACTTGCGCATTTTTTCTTTATATGACATTATATTAGATTCTTTACTCAACTACTCCTGTAGTGAGCACCAATTTATAAAAATTTACTCTGAGTTGATTATTGGTTGTCAACCCAGTAATCTTTTTACTGCACAGGTTCAATTTCCTCGTGCACTTTGCGTTGTATAAAATTTATTAATCAATAATAGCATGGAGACTATTATCCATAGTTGAGTTTGAACTATTAACAGGCCCAACGCTTCAGTTAGTATTTCTGATTAAATACTCTATAAGTCATACTCATAAGGATTTGTTTCCTATATTCCTGTCCACCCAATCTTCGTCCAGATACCCTGGTGACAGTCTCTTTCAGCCCAACACACAGTCGGCAGCTATCCCTGATTGTGGTTCTCTTTGTCTCTATATCCCCACTTGGATCTCTACTCTTCTCTCTGAGAGTCTTCCAATTATTGCCTTCTGCAATAATATCCTTGAGATGGAACGTCACAATGAAAGCTGATAGTCTAACTATAGACTGAATCAACATTATTAATGTAGCTAATAATGTTTTTCTAAATGATGGTTTTTTAAGTGTTTTTTATTATAGTAGATCCTAGGGAATTATATAGTAGGGGATTTGGCCGTCTAAACCTCAGTTGACACCTCTTTGATAAAATGGCAGCCGTTGCCATTGAATCACCCTTCCTCGTCTCAGCAGCGATGGTCTTCCCCATCTGGCTAGGATTCCGTCATTGGACATCCTTGAGACCTCAAACAGAAAGAGTCAGAAAACGTGTCCCTAACGTTTTCCTCTAGATCCAAGCAAACCAACCATAATTGGTTAGCGACTTGCTTAGGTAATGGGACTTATTACCCATTTTGGCAGGTCACTTCACCAACCAATTGACTCACTAGTTGCAGGTGGCATCACTCGCCTCGTAACTCAAAATCAATCCTGATCAGTTGGTGATGAAACCTGACTGATCCCAACTGGTACACCTGATAGTTAATCACTATCAGATGCCCCTATTTCGTCAGCCACTCCTCCCAATGAGATATTATGTATTCATCTGGATTGATCCCCAATGGATATGAAAAGGCGAATATCCCAAAATCCCCCAATCGTAGTTCCTCTGAAACTTGGGCCAACCAATTTCTGATTCACTTCGCCTTAGGAATTTTCCCCTAGCAACACCAGGTAATATAGCAGGCTGGGAATATGGGCAAAAATCCCAACAAGCTGATTGAAGGTTAATAGTAGGTTGAACAAGTTTGTTGGGCTTGGTTTAATATATTTGAACCAATCACCATGGGGAAAATATTTTTCACCTTGTGGGACCCCCTCCAAGCCTATAAAAGAGGGTGTTCTCTGATAATGTGTGTGAACTGAGTTGTAAAGGAGCTGGGGATAAACTTCAGCATGACATCACATATTCCGTCGTGGGCTTGGCACTACCCTAATATTAATAATTGGACTGTTTTGCCAAGGAGTGTAAATTGTATTACCCTAGTTCAATAAGTTCCACTGAGACCATCTAGTACTAAAAAAATAAGTTCCACTGAGAATTAACCCGGGTTTTTGGAAGATTTTGGCCTTATTTGAATCTAGAACACTTATTACAGTATTGGACAGGTAATTGTCTGACATTACCCCCTTCAAGAGTGTTAGGGGTAGAATAGGGGCAAAGGAACCAACCATATTTGGTTAATAGTAAATCCAGTAGCAAGGGGTTTGATGGGGTACTCACCCCTCGCTTATATGTGCTATAAATGGGCCTTTCCTGATAGACCTGAGATTCTCACTTCTAATAGTGATTCAGTTGTGTTAATACAGTATCAAGTCAGATACTTGGAAGTTAGGAAGAGGGGGCCATGTCATAAGAGTATCTGTAACTCTCCTGTTCCCATATAGGTGGTGTGAGATGTACAGCCACACTTCCAAGGAACCCGTCATTAGGAGTATGGTAAACAGGGCACCACGGAGGGTGCTGGAGCAAAGTAACACAGGGCAAGGGTGTAAAATGCGGTGCATAGTAATTGGTAACAGATAGAAAACACACTTGGGTGGATCCCAAAGAGGATTCCAAACCTAAGCGGTGATCTTTGCTAGAGTTCTTGGGATCCTCAGTCTGAAGAGGACCAGCGGGCCCAGCGGTGCACCAGATCAGGTAGATAATTTAATGTAAATAAATTTTCCAACATTGTTGGAGACCTCCCTGAGTAGGTCCACGCACAGGTTTGCCAAAGAATCATATTTAAAAAGTGTAAATTAAAGGGGAAAGTTTATTAAGAAAGCTGAACAACGAGGAAAGCTGGTCTCAAGAACCATACTTTTAACAAGGGGAGGCGAGTTTTTAATTAAGGAAAATGATGCCAAAAATAAGTGAACCAATTGGCACACCCAACCATTGGCCAGGGTACTGTAGCTTGAGATCGGCCAAACTTGAGTCACTAATTGCAAGCTGAGCCGTCCTGATTTTGAAATGTTAAAAATTGAATGGGTTTTGAAACCACATTCTTTCAGCAACCATACCAAACTGTCGACATTAATAAGATAACAAGTGCGTTTTAATATCCTTGCTGTAATGCAGGGCTGGGCATCCCACACTTCCCCTGGACCAACTTGGGCATATCCAGCCTGCACTCAGCTTTGGTTTAAGGTATGCTTGAAGTCAGGGAGGTCCTGCAGCTTAACCTTTTTGGAATCCTGAAGCCCAGCCTTATCTTGGCAGTTGGTTCCCTCAATAATGTCATGTGACCATGACATTACCCTCTCCTCCTTTTTGGGCACCATCCCCCCTCCAGGGGCATTTAGCAAGAAAAGTTCTTGTGGGCAGGGGCCAACTTCATGGTGGCGATGACTTGCCTGAACTTGTATCCTGAAGCCTCAGGGAAACGCTTGTGGAATACTTCAATTAGATCTTGGGCATGGCGCAGTCATGCGCTGGTAACCAACTGTTCTCCGCTGCATCAAATCTCTTCCAGGATATAAGATACTCAAGTCTTCTTCTTTCCTGACAGGAGGCTACTATCTCCTCTACTTCCCATTCTGTTGCCCCATCCACGAGATAAGCCTCAGGAGTCTTTGGTAGGGCCCTCAAAAAATGTAAGTTTGCTTTCATGGAAGATTGAAAAGATTTAAAACGGGGGGAGATCCAACTGATATGAGGCGTGGCCCACCTTTCTGACAATGCGGTAAGGCCCAAACCTCTTTGGTCCCATTTTTTGCATGGATGCTTGATTGGGATTTTTTAGCGTCAAGCATCACAAGATATCCTTCCTTGTATGCTGGACCAACTTGTATCTTACCATTAGCGTTCTCCTTGTAATCTTGATTGGCCGCATCTAAACTGGCGTTCACCCCTTGGTGTATTTTTTTATTTTCTTTTTGCAAAGTCCACCACAGCTTCCACCTTGGATCCACAATTGGGCTCCATGTTGAAGGTGGAATTGAAGCCATAGATGGAGAAAAAGGAAACCCCATTTATGCATTCTGGGCGTTGTTATAGCTAAATTGGGCCATGGTGAGTGGGAAACCCAATCTGAATGGTCTGCGGCAGTGTAGCACCGCAGGAACTGTTCTAAGCACTGGTTCACTCGTTCAGTCTGCACATCTTATTAAGGGTGGTAGGCAGTTGAATGGCAGGGTCGAAGTCGAAGAGCCTTGCAAAATTTTTCCCAAAAGACTGAGGTAAACTGGGGCCCCAAATCACTAATTAGCTCTTGGGGGACCCCATGAAGAGCAAACAATTGTGACATTAAGAGCATAGCCATTTCTACCGCAGTCACTGTGGTTCTACAATGGATAAAGTAGGCAACTTCATAAAACGGTCCACCACTAGAATGATGGCGTCATAGCCTTCAGAAGCAGGTAGCTCAACAATAAAATCCACCAATAAGAAGACCATGGCCCTTCAGCCTTTTGAACTGGCACCAGCAACCCTGCAAGAGGCTGGCAATTTAGCTTCTTTTGGTTGCATACCAGGCACTCTTTACAATACCTGACAACCTGAGCAACTAATACCTTCCAGTTGTAAGTTTGCAGATAAACTCAGGAATCTTTGCTTTTAAAGGGTGTCCAACGGTTATCACATCATGATGATCCTGGATGATTTCCAGGCGAAAGGGTCCTGCGGGAGCCCAGAGGCGTCCCTGAAACTACGCCATCTCGTCCTTAACGTGGTACCCATGGTAATTTCCTCTTGATTAAAATTGCTCTTAGTGAGTACTATCTTATACTCTGCTGACAAAGGATGTAAAAGGACTACTTTTCTGAACATACCATATTCCTCCAAATTTTATAGAGGAGAAGCGCTGGCCCATGGGCAAGGGTGAGGAAAGTTGAGACACAATTATACCTGGCGGAATCACCAAGTGGGTGTTTTGCTTCAATTTTCTTAGGATTTGGAGCTTGTTCAGGGTTTTGGCTCAATGCATTGTCAAACCATTCCCCTTGCCCTTTGTAAACACATAAGAAAATGTAAGTTGGGCCAGGGTCTTATGCCAGTGGATCTGCCGTTGGGTCAAAACATGAGGTACATGGTAATACAATAAGGCACATTGATCAGTACGTACATGGAAGGGTTGGGATGAGCCATGCAAGTGATGACGCCAGTAGATAAGCGCCTCAACCACTGCCAATAACTCTTTTTCATATACAGAGTAATTTAACTCTGGTAGAGACATTATCCTGAAAATTATCCCACCGGTTGTCTATTCCATCTTTGCCTACTTGTAATAGGAGTGCCGCTAGGGAGAAGTTAGAGGCATCAGAAGCCACAATAAGCTCCTTTTTAGGGGTCAACATAGAAAAGGGTGGATGTGGACAATAGGGTGCACTTTACCGCCTGGAAGGCATCCTGCAAAGTTGGGGCTCACTGGAGTAAATGCCCCACTCTTCTTATACAGAGGCACTGCCACTTCAGAAAAATTTGGTGTGAATTTCTTAAGGAACATATATGTCCCCAAAAAAACTCCTTAATTCCTTAACCAAAATTGGAGTGGGCCATTCACAAATTGCCTTCTCCTTGTCTGAAGTTATCATGTGTCCTTGGTCAAACATGACGTTGCCCAGGAAGGTGACCTGTGACTTAAAGAACTCACTTTTAATGATTTTCAGCGTAAGGTTGGCTGCTCTCAAACTCTCCACCACATGCCATAAATGTATAGCATAAACTCTTGATCAGGGGAAAACACCAGGATATTATCCATGTAAGACATTGTGCACACACCCAGCAGGTCCCACAAAGCCGCATCTATATGGCGTTGAAAGATAGATGGGGCGTTTTTCAGCCCAAAGGGCATAACTCATAACTGGAAATTTCCTTTTCAAGTGAAGAACACAGTTAGCTACTCCTGGCCCTTCTTAATTTGGATCTGAATAAACTCATTTAAGCAGTCCAGTTTGGAAAAGACTTTCGCCTTATTCACATAGTGAGTAATTTGAGAATCCAACGGGTTGGGATGCAAGTCTGGTACTGGACGTTGTTGTATTTCCCATAGTCTACACATGGGCGTAAGGTACCATCTGACTTTTCCACTAAGAAGTGTAAACCAAACTGAGGAGGTACGCTGAAATATAGCGCCTTTAGCTAACTGCTCCATAACCCACACATCTAAAGCGCTTCCTCCTGTACAATCAAATGGTAAATGGGAGAAAATATATGCTCCAAATCAATGGTGAGCTTGAACTTGCAATAAAACTCTTAATGAGCTGGTAGTACATTGGCTGAGGCCGCATCAAAGGAGTATTCCAGCCTCTCTGAACAGAAAGTTGAGGGTACCTCCAGAGAGGGCTTCAGAAATGGAGCAAGACTGAGAGTGTGGATATTGGGCCAATGGGGAAGATTGCCCTGAGAGTTTGCTTCAGACAAAAGGAAAAATAATTCATGATCATTATTCAAAGTTAAGGACAAGGTATTGTCTTTTAAGTTGGTTCTGACATCAAACCTTTTCCACCACTCTACACCCAAAATAATGGGGTACAAGAGATTTTAATAGTTTGGAAGCGGTCAGCTAAATGGTATTTGCCAACGAGATAATCCACTAACCACAGAACTTTCAACGTGGGAATACCTTGGTAAGCCCCTCCCCTGACCATACCACCTGGCAAGTAATTTAACTTAAGGTAGTCGGCCAGGTCTTGGTCAATGAAAATTCTCAGAGGCTTCTATATTCACCAAAATAGTTGTGCTGATTTTCCCTAAAGGGGATGAAAGGGTAGCGAGCAACAAAAAATAACTTTAATGATCTTTCTTCAAAGCAGAAAACGCCAGCACCTCCCCAGAAAACTCTTCATAAGGCATAAGCATGCCTCTAGGGTATGCTACGCATCATAGAATATAGAGGGATAGTAGGCCACTCTTACTACTGAGGTCACATATTCCACCATATCTTATACAAAGTCATATACATTTTTATATCTAAGAAGTAACTCCCTATCCACCACCTGTATTCTGCGGATCTTGGCAGGGGTCAAGCGCGGGTTCTCTGAGGTGATCTGGTATACTAAAATGGGTTCCAAATTTAGATTCACAAGAGATAATTGGCTCGTTTTTGTATAAGGAATTGGCGTTATAAAACGCTTTTTGGGATGTTAACAACCCTATACCCATTTTGGTGGTAAAGTTGAGCATCGTTATTCAAGCCATCACCACCAGGGTTTTTTTCAATGATCATGTCTGCACCATCCAAATGCAATGCCAAGAAAAAATTATTTTAAAAATATAATCGTTTTCATTATTTTAGGGAGAAAGTGGGAAATCATGACACTCAGATCCTGAAATGTCCAAATCCACCAGGTACAAGCAAGAAGGGTGGGCACTTCCCAATTAGAGGTAGCAAGTACAATGCTAAGATGCACCAATTATAGCTAAATGATAAAATAGTGGTGAGCTTCATCACAGCCAAGATTAACAGCTGGCACACCCAATTTACACTTTGCAAAAGTCCCACACAGATCATTCTAGTGCACATAAAAAAAGTTGGTTGGTCGTCTAATTTCAAAAGAGTATCTGTAACTCTCTCGTTCCCAGCAAGGTGGTGCAAGATGCACAGCCACACCGCCAGGGAACCTGTTGTTGGGAGTATGGTAAACAGGACATCGTGGAGGGTGCTGGAGCCAAAGTAACATAGGAAAATGTGTACAATACGGTGTATAGTTGTTAATCTTAGGCTTACTTTAATTGGGCTGGTTTTTATTTAGAAATAATTTGAAGTTTCAAGCGTCTATTGTATGGAGACAATAGACTAGACGGTGGCAATATTCAAGATATAAACTCCTTGTAAATGACACTTTGAAGCTGTATTCTTCTGCTGGTTACTTTTACAATGGCTCGGTGCCCTGATCTTTCTGAACCCAAATAAATTCTCAACTTAATGCAATTAAAAGATATTAAATACAAAAAGCTTATATATTAAACAATTACCTTGTAGTGATAAATGATTGTATCTTATTAGTATCAACTTAGAGACAATTTATAGGGTTTGATGTTAACCATATCTTACCTATGACGCCTTATTTTGATGGTACATCCAGAGAAAAACGTAATTAGTTCATCTGAGGGTCAAAATCCTTACAACTTGGGGCATCTCACATGGCCTCAGGGTCAGTGTCAAACTTGTAATATCTCAAGACAGCGTTTCTGACGCATCTACAAATAGTTTTACTGATGCTCCTCTTAAGCAATTGGCAGCACATACCAAGACAATTCATACCACTAATTAGTAATTAATTCAATTAAAAGCTTGATTGACATTAGACGATAATTCTGACATAGACCAACAAAGCTTATGAGCCCAGTTCATTAAGTCAACTATTATTATTAAGTCTGACTTAACCAACAAAGCTTCTGGGCCCATGTCATCATAGTTAAATATTATTAAGTGTAATCTCTAGACCACAGATACTAAGTTCAGATATACTTAGGATATTTTTGGTCCATAATCACTATTAAATTAATATATACACAATAAATTAGCATCAGCTAATATTATTATTTCCCCTATCAAATTACCCGATGATTTATATCCAGTCAACCACTCAACAATAGTAATTGGTAACAAATAAAATATACCACTTGGGTGGATCCCAGAGGAGTCCAAACCCAAGCGGAGATCTGTGTTGGAGTGCTTGGGATCCTCAGTCTGAAGAGGACCAGGAAGCCCAGCGGTTCACCAGATTAGGTAGACCATTTAATGAAAAAATTTGCCAACATTGTTAGAGACCTCCCTGAGGAGGTCCACGCACAGGTTGGCCCAAGGAACCATATTAAAGGCCTAAACTAACTTGAAAAGTTTAATAAAGATGACCAACAACTAATGTTAGTCTTTAGAACCATACTTTAAACAAGGAGAGACGAGTTGTTAATTAAGGGAAAATGATGCCAAGTCTAAGTGAACCTATTGGCGCACCCTACCATTGGCCAGGGTATTGTAGCTCTAGATTGACCAAGCCTGAGTTATTGATTGCAAACTTAGCCATTCCAAGTTTGGAAATGTTAAAGATTAAATGGGTTTTGAAACCCCATTCTTTCAGCAACCAAATTGAACTGTTGCCATTAGTAAGATAAGTAGTGAATTTTAATGCCCATGATGTATCGCAGGGCTGGGCATCACACTTCCCTTGGACCAACTTGGGCATATCTAGCCTGCATCCAGCGTTAGTCCAAGGTATTCTTGAGGTCAGGGAGGTCCTGCAGCTTGACCTTTTGGACTCCTGACGTCCAGCCTTATCTTGGCAGTTGGTTCCCTCAAGATGTCATGTGACCATGACAAGTTGGAGCTCATTAGCTTCTTGGCCTTCTTTAGTGAAAGTATTTTGCCAAAAAGTTAAGGCCACTGATTTTAAGTATGAGGTGTTGGCATAACTTTTCATGGCTTGCTCAGGGTCAGTCCTGTCAGAATATATATCTTTGGCTAATGAAGCCAGCACCCCAGGTTCTTGTCCATACAGTACGCAGAAAGGAGATATCTTAAGGATGCGATGGTAACTAATACAGTAGGCCATGAGGGCACTGAGTAATTAGAGATCCCTATGAAGAGAGTCTGAATTGGCCATTCTCCGGAGTATAGAGGCTAGGGTTCTGTTAACTCTTTCTATGGCACCATTGGTGGATGGACTATAGGGGGCCTAGAAGAGTTGTTGTGCTTCCATGGAGGTGGTGAGGAGCTTTACCACTCTGGATGTGAAATTTCTACCAATAATCCAAAGGAGGACCTGAGGTCAAACATGCCAAGCGAAGATATACTAATTTAGGAAGGTGGCAGTGGCTTTAGTAGTCTGAGCGTTAAGAGCAACAGTTTCAACCTATTTGGTGAAATGGTCAATTCTGACCAAGATATAGCGATTGCTACCAGTAATCTGAGGGAGAGGACCTACCACGTTTAAACTTATAATGTAAAAGGGTTGTCAAGGTGTAGTAGGTTAGTACTGATACTGGGTCTTAAGGCTAAATTTCTTTTTACAGGTCAGACAGGCATCCAGGATTTCAGTTATGTCTCCATGATGCCCTTCAAGTAGTAGCGTTCTTTGACCCACTCATAGATTTTTTGTACTCCGCAATGCCCCATGATAGTGTGAGACTCCAGAATGACAAAGACTCTCTCTGATCCGGAGATAGGGCAACCAATTTACTCCTACATTAATATATAACTTCCCACTTTCCACCTTAGTGTTTTGGGAGTGCTGAGATAGCATCTTTTTTACTGGTTCATCTTCATCAGCTCGCATGTCAGGAGTTATTAGGGGGTCATGTAACCTCTCAGCTTTACTATTGTCTAAGTGAAAGACAGGCAGCCGCGTCAACCCATCAACGTTATATGTCAAGTTCCCGCCCAATGCTCAATTGTCATATCAAGATGCTGTAATTTTGAATCCTAACGAGCCAACCATCCCGTGGGGTCCTTCATATTCTGCAACCACTTCAAGAAGGCGTGGTTGGTAATCACTTTGAATGAAGTCCCATATAATAATGACTGATAGTATTTAACAGCGAGCAATATAGAAAGGCACTCCTTCTCAGTGATGCTGTAGTTGCGTTCAGCTTTGGAGAGCATTGTGGCAAAGTAGGAAATGGGATGATCGACCCAATCTCTTCCAACTGAACCAGGATGGCTCCAACGGAGTAGTCAGAGGCATCTGTAAATGACATAAATGGTTTGCCATAGTCAGGGTGATGGAGGATTGGACGTTGTTGTAATAACTCTTCAGGGTCTTGAACGCAGCTTTTTGTTCAGCACCCCAATGGGAAAGAGTGTTTTTAGCCAGGAGGCAGATGAGGGGCTCTCTGAGCTGAGCGAATTTGGGTATGAATTAATGGTAATACCCCATTATGCCCAAGTATACCTGGATGTCATGAAAGGTTTTGGGCTCAGGAATTTTGATTATTACTTCAACCTTGTCTTGAAGAGGTTGAATCCCATATTGAGATATAGCGTGCCCAAGGAAACTAAGCTTCTTCTTAAAAAATACATTTGGAGGGATCTAGTTTGATGTTAGATGCCCACAAGCGTTGGAACACCTCCTTCAGGTGTATGATGCTCGTTGAAGATATTGGAGAAAACTGTGATGTCATTTAGATAGACAATCACACAGCTCAGCTTAAAATCCTGAAGAATGTGATTCATCTCCCGCTGTAAAGTTGCAGGCGCATTGCACAACCCCTGAGGTAGACAAGTGGGTTGAAACAAAAACTTTCTGCAAATAAAGGCACGCTTTTCTTGATCATGTGGAGAAAGGTCCATCTGCCAAAACCCACTAGCTAAGTCCATGGCAGAAAAGAATTTAGACCCAGAGAGTTGATCTAGAACGTCATCAATGTGGGGATAGGGTAACTATCCCTCTTTGTGAGGTTGTTCAATTTGTAATAGTCCATAACTACACAATGACCTCCATTTTCTTCTTTATTAGTAAAAGAGGAGACTTCCAAGGACTTTAAAAGGGCACCAGCAACCCAGCGTTCAGCAGCTGTTTGAGTTCCGTCTGTATCTGTAGCTCCTCAACTTTTGATTTGCATTAAGGTTTCGATCAGATAGGGCGAGCATCCACAATGTCAATAGTATGAGTCCAACCCTTCATGTATTCATAGTCAATATTGGATTTGGAAAAAGTCACTATAGGAATCCGGTAAAGAATGAACTTTTTCAAGCTCTGTGGGAGTTATATCATCAAAGATATAAATATGTGGGCAGAGTACATAACGATTGATCAGCAGGTAATCCCATATCCACCATAGACCTGATACAGTGAACTTGCTGAACGTCCTTCATGGGAAGTAACAGGCCTCTTCCAATCTCCTGATGCTTTTGATGACCATTTCCCTCTTGATGAGATTCCCCAGAAGAAGATTGATAGGTCATTGATAATCTGGGTCTAGTACGCCTGGCATTACTCTGAGCCCAAAGGACTAACTCCATAAATGCTGATTAGGTGCAGTAGGCAGTTGTGTGGGATTTGCAAGGTAATCTTAGTGTCAATAACCATTTGTTCACTTGCCTTAATTAAAACCTCTTCAGAAGTTATAAAGAAATTCCTTTAAAAGTGTCCACTGATGGAGGCAACTTTTTTTGTATTTTGTCTGCCATCTTATAGTGCAGGTGTAAGGAAGAGGAGGGATAATCAACCGTGCAAGTATATTCCTTTTTATTAAGCACATCATTGGTCAGAATCAGAGGAACCTCATAATTAAGCAGGGAAAGATAGTCCTGCTTCAAGTTAATGATTCCATCATACTTGAGCATAAACTGGGTACCAATGAGTATATCATAGTTATTAGCTAAATCCACAGCTGGGGCTAACAAGATGAGCTTCCCAAATTAGATGAGCAGTGAAGAGTAGGAACAAATAGCGCAAGTGCTTGTAAGACCATCAGTTTTAAACTCTTGATTGTAATTGAGGTCAGAGGCTAGCTTAATTTTCATTATGAGTTTTGTTGACACAACGTTCAGCAGGGACCCAGTGTCAAAAATAACCATGACCCGTACTCCATTGATGATGACCTCCACTTTGGTTAAGGTTTTACCCAAGTTGGGAGAAAGAGCGAGGACCTCCTTTAGATGGAGAGTAAAGGCAAGTCTTTTAGAAGTTTCATGGTATTTTCTTGAATAGTCTGCAGGGTATGAACACACTGGGTGGATTGGATCAGTGTGGCAATGATCTGGTCAGCGTCACTGGAAGTTCCAATAACCTCAAAACCCTAACGCTTTATGGAGATAAGTTTTACAGGGAATTCTAGTCATATCCACTCTCTCTGGGTTTAACCTATCAGGTATCTCCACTTCACCTGAGGCTCCTACAACATAATACTAACATCTTCACAACCCTCTTCATATTTGTCATTGGAGGGGTTATTGATGCATTTCAGGGGATCCATTAGTTGTGAGGTAAGTTCAGAGCTTCCTTTGCTACAGGAGAGACCCTAGAGGACGCCCATCCACCCTATTAAATTTTGGAGAAGAAGCTGTAATTGTTTCAGCACTACAAGGGCCTTTGATGTAGGGATTTGGGCTTTCCCATGGCTACTGGTTTTGGACAAGAGATGGCCAGAGGAGCGGTTGAGTGATATAGAGGTAGAGTCTTGGAAGGTTGAGACAACATAATCACTTGGGAAGGCCACTTGGGAGAAAGAAAGGGACAAGGCAAAGGGATGACTGCCTTCACCAATTAGCTTTTTTGAGCTGAAGATGGATGGGAGCACTGCCCTGTCACTGCATTATCCTCTAGCTATCTTCATGGAATGGAGAAGAATTTCATGGCAGCAGCTCTGGGGGAGCAGGTTTCCAGAGGGAGACAGCTGTAGAAGAGGCTATAGGGGTAAGAGCAGATGCTTGTCTCAGAGCTCCTTGCATAAGGTCAAGCTCATAGATGTCAGCCACCATTAGTAAGGCCTTCTTGATTCTCCTACATTTTGGAAAGATAGCTTAACTGAAGAGATATGCATCTTCAAGGAGGGATGGGATGCTAATCTGGTCAAGATAGCTGCGATGGCATCATCTAGTGATAGCAATTTCAAGAAGTAGAGGTTGAGCTTTACTTTAAAACAGTTCAACAAAAGTGGCACTTAATTTTTCTTTTTGCAAGCCCAGGCACATAAAGCCTATTTTTGCCTTATCAAATTCTATGGGAAACCAAATTCCTCAATAAGTGCTTTTAACCTCCGCCCAGGTGCTGAGGGTGGTCATGTGTGAAACCATTCTCTTCTGAGCCACATAACTCAAGCAGAGAAGGATGTACTTGATTTTCAGGTTCTCAATTGCTCCTTCCATAGCAGCTTTATACATAAAGAAGTAGGCAATACTTCCCTCACCTGGGATAAACTTGTCTCTAAAAGGTGGTTTGTGGATACTAGGGGAGGCCCCATAAGGGCCTTAAAAGAGTGCTTCTTGGGCCTTTTAAGATGAGACAAAGCACTGGCTATCTGATGTTCCAGAGTAACTACTAGCTGGGGTTTAATTTTAATGGGGTTGTTGTGAGGGTTAATTTCCCCACCAAACTCCATTTTTCCTAGTTTGTTTTGTGGTGCACAGGGCCTCTTTAGTGAGCGCCACTTGTCAACATTTGGTTACAACTAATGCTTGCTGGTGCTATCTACACGGGATTTGATAATTTAGAAGAGCAGGAGTATCAAAACTCTCAGCTACCTCTTATAAAGATAGGAAATTTTAATACTATCTAAACTAAATTAGAATACTTTAATAACTATGAAAAGAGGAAGTTTTTATAGGAAATTTATTATTCTCAGTGATCAGGTAAAAAAACCTTATTAATATGCCACTGCTTAGTATTTGAACAATCTGAGGCTCAAAGTGAGAAAGTTGAGAAATTCCTTATATTATAAGAAGAGTGTCTATAACTCTCCTGTTTCCAGCGTGATGGTGCTCGGTGCACAGAGCCAACGCATGGAAACTAGTCATTAGAATAAAAGTCACTATTGCCCAGCAGAGAGTGCTGGAGCAATAATAACTCAAGCAAAGAAATACAATAAGTAACTAGCCAAAACCGTCGCAGTGCACACAGAGAGAAGGGGTAAATGACCCAGGATGGAGGGTACCTGGGCGAACCAACAGTGCACGAGGTGATAATCTTACTGTGTCCAAAATGGCAAGGTTAACAGAGTGTGAGACCTCCTCAAAGAGGTTCCCGCACAGGATCATTAGAATATACTTAAATAAATAGTAAAACGGGGAAATTGTTTATTGCAAAGTCAACCAACAAGGAATGTTGGTTGAGGAAACATATTTAAACATCTATGGGGGAATAAGGGGTTTGCATAAGTGGACCCAAGCACTGACCCACCAATTTGCACACGCTACCATCCATGTTAATAGAATACGCCAAAACTGACTTCACTCATGTAATTGATTTAAGTTGGATTTGACCTGAATGTGTGATTTCATAAATGGAATGGGTTTCAAAACCCCGTTCCTTGACAAACCAAACTGAACCGTCTGCATTTGTTATGTAGACCATTCGTTTCAACGCCTGTGCTGTCATAAGGGGCTGTGCATTTAGCACCCCACTAGTACCAACCTGGGCATATTTTGCCCATACCCAGCGTTGGTCTAGGGTATGCCTAAGGTCAGGGAGGGCCTGTAACTTCACCTTATGGTCCTCCTGGCGCCCAGCCTTATTCTTGGGGTTGGTCCCCACTATGATGTCATGGGACCATGACATTACCCTCTCCTCCTGACGGGGCTCAACCCCCCCTCCAGGGGCTTGCACAATGGAAAAGTTCTTGTGGACAGAGGCCAACATAATGGTGGCAACGGTCGGTTTAGGTTGAGATCCAGCAGCCTGGGGAAATGCTTGTGGAAGGCTTCAATCAGATCTTGGGCATGCACACAGTCGCGCATGGAACCCAACTGTTCTCCGCTGCATCAAAGCCCTTCCAGTATACCAGGTGCTCCAGTCTTCTTTTAACACGGCGGGAAACAACTATTTCTTCCACCTCCCACTCTGGCGCCCCATCCACGAGATAGGCCTCAGGAGTCTCTGGTGAGGGGACCCTCAAACAATGTCAGTTTGCTCTTATGAAACACAGAGAAGATCCAAAATGAAGAGGGGAGACTATCTGGTATGAGGAATGGCCCACCTTTCTAACAACGCGGTAGGGGCCAATCCTCTTTGGTCCCAGCTTCTTGCATGGCTGCTTGATAGGGATGTTATGAGCATCAAGCATCACTTGATCCCCTTCCTTGCATGCAGGACCCACTCGGCGCAACCCATCAGTGTTCTCCTTATACACTAGCATTGCTGCCTCCAAGCTTGTGGAAACCCCCTGGTGGACCTTCTTGATTGTCTTGGCAAAGTTCACCACCGCTTCAAACTTATACCCACAGCTGGTCTCCACGTTAAAGGTGGGGTTGAATCTATGGCTGATGAAAAAAGGGGAACAACTGATCAAAGAATGCAACGTGTTGTTGTAACTAAGTTGGGCCATAGGAAGGTGAAAAGCCCAATCTGAATTATCTGCGATGGTGTAACACCGCAGGAACTGCTCCAAGCACTGGTTAACTCGTTCAGTCTGCCCATCTGATTGAGAGTGATAGGCAGTCAAACGGCAGGGGCGAATCTGATGAGTTTTACACAACTCTTCCCAAAAGATGGAGGTGAATTGGGGTCCCTGGTCACTGATAATCTATTGGGGAACCCCATGGAGCGTAAACACATGTGTGACAAAGAGCCTGGCCATCTCAGCCGCGGTTATTGTAGTTCTGCAAGGAATAAAGTGGGAGAACTTTGTAAAACGGCCCACCACCACCATGATGGCATCATAACCATCAGAGACAGGTAGTTCCACAATAAATCCACCGATAGGTAAGTCCAGGGCCCTTTAGCTTTCTGGACTGGCACCAACAACCCACTAAAGGTTGACGATTTGGCTTCATTTGGTTGCAGATCAAACACTCCTTACAATACCGCCCCACCTGAGCAGGCAAGCGCTTCCAATTGTATGTGTGTCATATTAACTCCAACATCTTCACTTTCTCAGGATGACCAACAGTGAGTCCATCATGATGGTCCCAGATGATTTTCAGGTGAAGTGGGCCAGAAGGAACCCATAGGCGCCCCTGAAACCACACCATCTCATCCTTCACGTGATAGTCCCTGAAGAGATCCTCTTGATTCAACTCGCACTTAGCAAGTAACATAGTATATTCAGCTGCTAGCAGCTGAGAAAGGACTACCTTTCTGAACATCCTATATTCCTCCGCGTTTTCCAGAGGTGCAAGCGCTGGCCCATTGGCCAGGGGAGAGGGTTCTTGCGTCAGAAGTTTACTTGGAAGAATCATCACCTGTGTGTTGTGAACTTCTACCTCCTTGAAATCAGGTGCTAAAGCAGGGTTGCGGCTCAAAGCATCTGCCAAACCATTATCCTGGCCCTTGGTGAAATCATACGTGAATTCAAATTGGGCCAGGGTCTCATGCCAACGGGTCTGCTGTGGGGTTAGGACATGAGGAGAGCGGTAGTACAGCAAGGCACGGTGGTCTGTATGTACCCAGAAAGGTTGGGATGAGCCATGCAAGTGGTGACGCCAATTTGACAACGCCTCCACCACTGCTAGTAACTCCTTGTCATAAACGGCGTAATTCAACTCTGGCAAAGACATTTTCCTAGAAAAATATCCCACCGGATGCTCTATCTCATCTTTGCCTACTTGTAACAAGGTGGCCACTATGGCGAAGTTGGAGGCATCAGTAGACACAATGAACTCCTTTGAAGGGTCGACATGGCGAAGAACAGATGTGGACATCAGGGTGCACTTTACTGCTTGTAAAGCATCGTCCAAAATGGGGGACTACTGAAGCACCTTGGCACCGCTAGCCTTGTATAAGGGAGCTGCCACCTCAGAAAGATTGAGTGTAAACTTCTTGAGGAACGTACACATCCCCAAAAAGCTCCTCAATTCCTTGACCAAGGTGGGGGTGGGCCACTCACAAATAGCCTTCTCCTTGTCTGGAGTTATCATGTGTCCTCAGTCTAACACGATGTTGCCCAGAAAAGTGACCTGGGACTTGAAAAATTTACACTTGCTTATCTTCAGCGTAAGGCTGGCTGCCCTCAACCTCTCCACCACTTGCCAAAGGTGTACTGCATGGGACTCATGATTGGGGGAAAACACCAGAATGTCATCCATGTAGGCAACCGCGCATACCCTAACAAGTCCCCCAATGCTGCATCAATGCGGCATTGAAAGATAGCAGGAGAATTCTTAAGCCCAAAGGGCATGACCCAAAACTGGAAGATCCCTTTTCTGGTACAGAATGTAGTTAACCACTCTTGTCCCTTTTTAATCTGAATCTTATTGAATGCATTGAGGCAATCCAGCTTGGAGAAGACCTTCACCTTATCCACATAGCGCGCAATCTGTGAATCCAAAGGGATAGGATGGAGGTCTGGTACAAAACGTTGTTAAGGTTCCCATAGTTCACACATGGCATAAAGTGCCATCAGACTTCTCCACAAAGAGAAGTGGGGAGCATACAGGGGAGGTACGCTGAAAAAGTGCCCCTTTGGTTAACTGTTCCTTTACCCACACATCCAACGCCTCTTCCTCCTGAACAGTCAATGGATAAATGTGGGAAGATATACGCACCAGATCCACAGTGAGCTTGAAGTCACAATCAAACTCAGAGTGCTCAGGGAGTGTGTTAGCGGATGCTGCATCAAAAGAGGAATCCAAACCCTTCAAGCAAGAAGGTATAGGAACTTCCACTGAGGTCTTCAGCAAAGGGGCAAGGCTATAAGGGAGAAGGTGGGGCCAGTGGGAAAATTCGCCCTAGGTGTTCGCTTCTGATAAAAGCACAACTAATGTGCGACCATTCTTAATGGTGAGGGATAGGGTATTCTCTTTCAGGTTGGTTATAATGTCAAACTTTCGCCACCACTCCACACCCAAAATGATAGGGAACAGGAGGTTTTTGACCGCTCTGAAGTGATCAGACAAGTGGTACTTGCCAACCTGATAGTCCACTGTCCCAATGATCTTCAGAGTGGGAATACCTTGAGACGTCCCTCCCTTAACCATACCACCTAGCAAGTAACTCAGTCCAGGGTAGTCGGCTAGGCACTTGTCCATAAAGTTTTTAGAGGCACCAGTATCCGCCAAAATAGTGGTCTGAGTTTCCCTAAAGGGGAGGAGAGGATAGCAGTCAGTAGAAAATACCCAGAGTGATCTTTATTTAAAGCTGAAAATGCCATTAAATCACCACCAAACTCCATATTTGGCAGCAACAGGTCACCCTGGTATGTTTTTGAATCAAAAAAATGGAGAGGGATACTTGGCCACTTTTACTACTGAGGCCACATATCCCATCATATCTTCATCAGGGGCATAAACATTTTCATATTGTAAGTGCAGTTATTTTTTAACTTCCTGAGTGCTGTGAATCATGAAAGAGGTCAAACAGGGATTTTCTGGGGTGATTCTATACACATGGATGGGTTCCATATCTGAGCCATGAGAGAGCAAATATGGTTTAGAGGTATATAATAGATTTCCATTATAAAACGCATTTTTGGATGCAAATGACCCTATTCCCATAACAGCAATGGAATGCCTGACGTTATCCAAGGCCAACACCCCCAGGGACCTCTGCGCCAATTCTGCTGGCATCATCTGAATGCGCTGTCAAAATAAACCCCATTTAAGAAAATTGAAATTAGTAATTTTGGCAGAAAGTCAGTGAATCACAACTTCCAGACTTCAAAAAGTCCGTATCTACCAGGTATGAGCAAGAAGGGTGGATACTTTCCAGTTATAAGCAACCATAATAATACCAAGTTGCTTCAACATTCAGGAAAAAGAGAAAACAGTGGTGCAGCTGACCAAAGCTGAGGCCCTCAGCTGGCGCCCACTGTTTACACTTTGGAAAAGTCCCATATGGAAAAAGTTCATGCACATAATTTTAGATGGTTGGCTGACTAATACAAGGAGAGTGTCTAAAACTCTCCTGTTTCCAGCATGGTGGTGCCCGGTGAACAGAGCCAATGCATGGAAACTAGCCATTAGAATAAAATCACTATTGCCTAGCAGAGGGTGCTGGAGCAATAATAACTCAAGCAAAGAAATACAATAAGTAACCAGCCAAAACTGTCACAGTGCACACAGAGAGAAGGGGTAAATGACCCAGGATAGAGGGTATCTGGGTAAACCAATGGTGCACAAGGTGATAATCTTACTGCATCCAAAATGGCAAGGTTAACAGAGTGCAAGACCTCTTTGAAGAGGTTTGCGCACAGGATCATTAGAAAATTCATAAATAAATTGGTAAAATGGGGAAATTATTTATTGTAAAGTTGACCAACAAGGAATATTGGTTGAGGAAAACATATTTAAATATCTATAGGGGAATAAGGGGTTTGCATAAGTGGACCCAAGCACTGACCCACCAATAGGCACATGCTACCATCCAGATTGGTAGAATATGCCAAGACTGACTTCACTCATATAATTGATTGAAGTTGGATTCAAGCTAAACATGTGATTTCATAACTAGAATAGGTTTCAAAACCCTGTTCCTCGACAAACTAAACCAAACTATCTGCATTCATTACATAGACCATTTGTTTCAACACCTGGGCTGTTATAAGGGGCTGGGCATTTGGCACCCCACTAGTACCAACCTGGGCATATTTTGCCCATACCCAGCATTGGTCTAGGGTATGCCTAAGGTCAGGGAGGGCCTGTGACTTCACCTTATAGGCCTCCTGGCACTCAGCCTTATCCTTGGGGTTGGTCCCCACTATGATATCATAGGACCATGACATATATGCTATGAGTATCCAAATTAGGGAATATAGGGTTTTGAGCTATTGGATCTCTCAAAAGTTACCTTGCTTCAAAAGAACAGCCAATGGAGGATCAATAGTAGATAGGACAAGTCCATTAGGCAAGGATTCAATATATGAACCAATCACTATGGGGGAAAATATTTGCACCTTGTGGGACCCCCTCCAAGTTTATAAAAAAGGGTGGTCTCCACTTAGATGTGTGAACTGAACTGTAAAGAGGCTGTGGAGAAACCTTGCCATGACTTCCCATATTCTGCTGTAGGTTTGGCACCACCCTACTAATAATTGAACTATTTTGCCAAGAAGCTGGGGAAATCATATTACTCTGGTTTAATGGGTTCTGCTGAGAATTGACCAGGGTTTTTTTTTTGAATGGTTTTAGCCTTATTTGAAACTGGAATACTCTTACTACAATATTGGACAGGTAATTGTCTGACAATCATGTCAAAATTGAATCAAGATTAGTGAAATATACTAGCTAAATTATAGATTAGCATAAATGCAATAGCATTAAAAAGCTCATTAAAACTTATTTTTATATAACGTATGAGAAGGAAAGTATAACCTTAAGGCTTGGGTCTTAAAAATTTAAGTCCATAGGTGATTCCAATTGAAAATTTATGATGAGATATCATAACTTCATATTGGAGTTGTACACCAATTCTTGATCTAAGTTAGCAATATAGATTATAGAATTTTCCTTATGATGCAGTATACAAGGAATTCTTTCTAAAATTTTTATCTACCTTTTTTGAAAATTCAACCTTTATTTCTAATATAATTTGTATGGTTTTATTATATAAAGGTTGGCTAAATATGAGTAACTTTTAAACTTATAATTTTATATAGCTAATCTAGTAAAAGCTACATTATAATATCTTACAGATAAATAAGAATCAGTGTTATAACATTGAAATAGATATTAACCATCATATTTACTATTAAGCTAAGAAAGTCATAAATTAAGTAAGAATATATTTACTAATGTACCTTTGAGCTGTAATCTATTTTCCTTTTAGGCTGTGGCCATCTAGTTCTATAATTTTATTTTGATAAAAGGTTATCTGTTTCCTAACTTATTTTTTAAATATCAAAGATACTTATATAAATTACTAATGAACGTGATTGCAATTATCTAAAAGTTAAATTTTATATCATAAGCAAATAAAGGGACAAACCTATTTATAAAGCTTATATTAATATTGTTAAAAAATTCAATTAAAGGTGGTTAGCTAGTGGAAACTTTTCCTATATTACCTGGGTATACAAAGGTTCAAATACTAGCACATGGCAAAAACTCGGCGTGGTATATTTGTCCCAAGGTCAACCCTTCAATAGTTTTTAAAATACAACACTTTAAACCCAGTTTTGGCTTTACATACGCAGCAGCACGCTAGATAATTACAATGGTTTTATGCATTTTTGATTAATGGGTCTAGCCATTTTACAAACATCTCACGTTCCCCATTCAGTACACTTTCTATATAACTTAATACAGTAAATAAACAACTCTAGTTTTTATCTTAATTTCCTAAAAGCAACGCTAGACGTTTATTAAAATATAACAATTCTGATTTTACTTTTCATACTAAATAAATTAAGAGATTGTACTTTCCATAATTTATCAATACAAGGTTATAGTTTCTTGGTTCGGTGAATCCCCCCTCGGGTTGGGACCGCCTAGTTCTAAAAAGAGTTATAGTTTCTCATTTTATAACAATGAAAATATGCTCTTAAACCATCTAGTACTAAAAAAATATGCTCTTAAGATTTTTAATAATAAAAATGTCATAAAGATATCTAAAACCGTTACTGGGTTAAATACGAAAAATATAATTAAAAGCAGCTATGACCCTCTCTTTCTCCAGAACGTTAGAGGTGATTAATATGTAAAACGACCTAATTTAAAAAAAAAAAGAAAGAAAACGAAAACTAAGTAAAAATAATATAAAGCTACATAGGCTACTTCAAACAAACCTTTTATCAATATGTCAAAAGGACGCTGATCGAATAGAAACATTAAGCGCCTAAATCTGAGAAATCGTTAATTAAGCATATTGTTATAAATAATCTTTAAAAAAACTAAAGTTTATTAAACTAGAGCAACGTTAGTTGCAGATTTAGCTTGATCTTGAAGCATCTGGATTTCTTCCGGCGGGATTTTACTAAGATGTGGCCCAATGAATTTTTTGCCATCTGAAAAGAAGTAACTTCATCCACTTGAAAAAGATCTTTTAATACAGAATTACAAAGAATTTTCCGCCCATCTTTCGGATCTTGAAGCTTGTTTTCTTTGATGTAAACCCACAGCCGCTTTATGACTTCGGTTCTCGACAACTAAGAGTAAAAATTAGAAAAACTAAACTCTGGTCAGCAGAAAATACCCTATCTGCATTTAAAAGCTTGGATAGCTTTTCTGAAAGAATTTGAGGTGCCATAATACCGGTGGTAGGCTTCGGAGCATTGGGGTCAACAGGTTTCTTTTTTCGTGGAACCTTGACCTTTTTTGTTTTTTCCTTAGATTCTTTCTTTTTAGAAGCCGTTTTTCGTTTACGAGATTCAGAATCAATAACATCGGACAAATTATCCTCATCTAATCCACCTTGGGAATCTGGTGACTGAACAGAAGAAGCGGGTTTGTCAGGTAATTCATCCCCTTGTAAGGCAGTGAATTGCCTCGCAATGACTTCATTTATTTCATCCTTGCAGAGCTTTAAAATCAACTTGAAACTCAAGCTCAAGCTGAGAGCGAACCTTTTTTGCAGTTATAGAATCAAGCTCAGATTGGCTGAAAATTTCTTTCTAATTTTAGAAAAGTCCTTTTGAAAAGGGACAGGGAATAAAAATGATTTTTAACCTTTTACCTTTGATTTTTAACAATTGAAAGATACGTGTAAACAAAAAATTTATTTACCTCTTATGCGTCCAGCATACTTTGCTGTAAGCTTCTCCACAGTTTCTTTGTCAAGCATTTAAGGAGAAAGATACTTGACTACTTGTAACAAGGAATAGCAGGCTATAATTAAGATTGGGACCACCTAGTGCTAAAAAATAGCAGGCTATAATTAAGTTGAAATAAGGCACGTCAGACTTAGGTTGTGAACTGTTGCGTGGTTTACTTGGCTCCCATCCACAAAAAATATAAAAGTCTATTTAACTAATACCCAAATAGGTATTAATTTCATAATATTGTACCGGTTATATAAAATAGTACACGTATGCTAAAATGCGGTAGAGAAAAAAAGGAATTGGATCAGCTGTCGTTAACAGAATCCATTCAGTTTCTTATCGTATTCTTCAATTAGCTTTTCATACTCTTAGTAATGGTATTGTGTAATTTTGATTTAAAATGTAATTTAAAATGCAAGTTCCACTAAGGACGACTTATTCTGGGTAAAAAGGCGCCATAAGGTAGCCTACTTGGCCCATATTAAAGCTCATAAGTTAAAGAATTATTTGGTGCAGCAAATTTATTCATATCATTATTTGTCTATCATAATATATTTATGTATTTTTCAAAAACTAAATATTTTTATCTATGATTTTTCACTACAATTAGCTATTTTAGTTTAAAAAATACAGAAGTTTATAAAATGCTTCAATAGTTAACATTGATTTTGTAACTTATTACAAGAAATATATTATGGTTGATAAACAATATATAATAATATTTTTATAATCACTTGTCTGTGCGAATTTATTTAATTTTTTGCTTTAGTGATTGGCTTTAATATCATAACATAATTTGATAAAAAGAGCTTCAAAATAAGCATCAAAGAGCAAGTTTATGCCTAATCTATAAATGGAACAAAAGTGTTAATAAACCCAATCTAAGAATTCGTGATTTTAAAATATTAAAAAATGTGAGGCATAGAAACATGATAAAAAATGTATATTTTAGTTTAGGGGAAAGGGACTAAACATAAAAAATATAGCCATAATATATATAATAAATTTGTAAAGCCTATTTAAACTCAAGACTTTTAGCCTAATTGAATATCTTCCCACTATCACCAAGGTGTGAACTGAACTTTTTCTCATCAAATGTTAAGAATTTTGCGTTGTAAATTTCCTAAGGTGGTCTACCTTAGATATACTTTTCTACCTATTAAACTAAAAAAGGCTGTCCTTAGTTGTATCTTAAATATCCATCAAAAATTGTTTTTATTTTAGGTCAACCTTAATATTATCTAATGTGAGTTTTTTAATTTTAATTTTATTCGAGGTGGGCCGACCTGAGGACGATACCACACCGATTAAGAGGATTCGAATGAATGGGAAAGGAGGATAAAACCCGGAAAACCTCCATGTGCGGTGTATGATAGGCCAGAAACTCAATGGACCGCCTTTGCTATTCGCTATCTCGGTTCGGGGCATTGGTGCGCAAAACCAACAGTCATAATTGTCCCCTACCCAAAGTTCATCTACTGGAATTTAACTCGGGGAGGCAGTGGTAGAGGGTCCATATTCTACCACTGGAGTATCCTCCCCTTACCTAATGTGAGTTTTCATATATGAAAATTTTTTTGGGGAAAAAAGAACCTCCTTTAAAAAAAGCTCTAAAAAGTATGAAATAATTGAGAAATTAAGCCTACTCAATAAAACACTTTTTGAAGTCAGCGCCGAATTTTAAACTGAATTATAGAATTTTGCTCATAAATACAAATTATGTCTTATGTCTGGATTGGGTCCAAGTGTAAACTATAAGCAACTTAGAATAGATAGTACTGAGTGTATAAATTATAAATGCCTATTATAAGTCTGGTAAAATATGGCGCCGACTTCAAAAAGGGTTTTATTGAGTAGGCTTAATTTCTCAATTATTTCATACTTTTTAGAGCTTTTTAAAAAAGGTTCTTTTTTCCTAAAAAAATTTTCGAGAAGGTTCTTTTTTTCCCAAAAACCTTTATTCTCAGCTCTTTTCCCTAAAAAATTAGTGCATTTTTAAAAGTGGCTCTTTTTCCTACTTTTACTAAATATTACTATCTTTATATATCCTTTTTGACCCCTTACTATTTCTCTAAAAATAAAATTCATTGCATATATTTTATATATAGTATCTTATAAACAAATATACTAAAACTCATTTTATTAAATTTATTTGATTTTATTAGTCAAATTATACTAAATTTACAGATCACCATCTACAATACTCATTTTACTAAATTTAGATGATTTTATTGGTCAACGTATGCCAAATTTACTGATCACCATCTACAGTAATTCATCTTACTAGATTTGGCTGCTTTTATTAGTCAATCTATGTAAACTTATTGATCGCTATCTAAAATAATTCATTTTTATTAGATTTAGATGAGTTTATTGGTCAAATTATGCAAAAACGATAGCCATCTATAATGATTTAAGCTCATCCCGCTATGAGCTCATACTGACTGAATTTTGAACATACCCCCAGCCAAGGACATCAAAAGTGCTTCGAAGCTATCGCTTCACCGATGCCGGAATAAAGTTTATCCAGCGATGAACATACTCACACTTGAATCTATCGCTTCCGAGCCCATTTTTATTCCCTAAATTAATGGGCAGATACTTGACCAATACTTACAAAAGTAAAATGGGACCTAAGTTGGAGCATCCTCGATTTTTGAAGATGATCATTCAAATTGGTCCAGTGTTTCCAGAGTTATGCGCGAACAAACATAGAAAAAAAGAAAAAAACATACTTACAGGTCGAATTGATGACCTTCTTTTTCAAAGTCGGTTAAAAAACGGGAGTCATAATTCATGGTAAGTTAAAATCTATCAATTAATGCTTTTAGCTGTATAATAGGGTAAAATAATTTCAGTTACTTGATAAATTTTAAGTTCTAGTATATTTCACATGACTTATGTACTGATAGGAGTCATTGTCCAAAAACCTCAGTAATATTATAAATATTAACCTTTTTTATTTTCAGTGTGGTAGAGAGATGCGCTCTTAAACTAGGCTATCAATAGGTATACAGACACTTATAAGTATTTATCAAGTATACCTCACATGCTTTAAGTATATTAACTTATATATTTAGTTATACGATATAGGCTGACCTTTACTAAATACTTGTCACGGTCGGAAAACTCCTCCCAGTTCCCGATCGCCATCTTGCCGTCAATTTGCCGTCGATCCTCGACGCTTAAGAGATTATCCAGCACGAGGTTGGACAACTAAATCTCTTAACTAGGGAAACTCGGAACGAGGAAAAAGACGAAATAGGTAAGCGAGGTAGCAAACCCCGGAATTGACCTTATTTTATTTGTTATCGAATAAAAACGCCGCTCATGAGCAAATCCCGATAGTTAGGCGCCACGATCCGCCATAAGACAAGGTAAAGGTGGCCTCAAAGCCACAGGAGTAGTCAGCTCGGGGCAGAAACCCCAGAAGAATTCCGAATGAAGTTCGGAATTGCGCGGGCTCGACCTTTAAGGTCACCCTTCCGAGGCCTCGCCTAAAACCGACAAACCATAAAATCTTTTAAACGAATCGGCTCGGGTTCGGAGTTTCCGAATCCCAAGCCGAAATGCAACGATCGGCCGAAACCGATCGTTACAATACTACTAATACACAGATAGAAAATTATATGACGAAATCTGAATGTAAAAACTTAGTTAATATAGTTTCTGCTTTAAGATTTTTTGTGGTTATCTTTGAACTAATTTTAGTGTTTGGCCAACCAACTTTCTGTCCATAAGATAGTAGTTCACAATCTAGTACCCTAATCTAATACAAAAGTGAAATTTTAGCTTATTTCCTAGCATGAAGCTTAATGCTTCAAATATCTGTCATCCAACCATTTGTATTTTTAGGTACAACTCATGAACTTTTTTATTATGTATCTTGTAGCTATAAAAAAACCAGATGATTGATAATTAATTAATAAATAGGCCTAAATTTAGTAATACTACAGAATCTAAAAAACATATAATCACTTAGTTTCCATATAGTCGTACAAAAATTTAATAAAGGGTGGATACCATTTTTAGTTATAGCATCTAACTATCATACTAAGAAAAGTTCTAATCTTTCGTTTTCATATAATGTTAGCACCAGGTCATATAATATTTATTTGATGAAATTAAAATATACAGCCAAGGCTTATAATTAGGTTATATATAAACTAAAAATTTTAAACCTGAGAAAAAAGTTATAAAAACTAGGTTAAACATTGGTTTAAAGCTATTTACTTCTTTTATCCTAATGCAGTATCCACCCCTAGTTTACAATAACTCATTTATAAGGCTAGAAAACTCTTAAAAGTATATATTGAAGTGTCTAAAAGTTATTGGGTTTCAATAAATTATTATACCATAGAGATACAAAGATAAGTCATCTAGTCTAAGTAATTTTTACAAGTAAAACAGTAGTTGTTACATAAGTTGTCTTTTCTTAATTCTTTCTACTTACTATCTCTATTTATTGACAACATTGTATTTAGTATCTAGTGGTGTGCAACAATTAGTAATATAGTGCCATATAATATACCCAAAGCTTACATCTTTTTAACATGAAGTACTTGATTATAAATCTCACTTCATCCTATTAAGCTATAACAAATGATGCCACATTCTTTATCAAATGATATGTGCATTAGTATACTAGTATTTTCCTTAAAAAACACTCTGATAGAAACTAATACTACTACTTTTAGAACGTCTGAGGGTGTTAGTGCAATGGTTGTAATTTACTTCTTAGCTTAACTAGATGAAAGTAATAGTGTGAATACAGATAATGGACCTAAGCTTTTTTCTAGAAAAAGATTTAATGAGAATTGATATGATGGGTATGGATTCTTGGTCTATAAAAGATTTAATGTAGCATCATTGAGGTACCCAATCAATAAGAATTTTGAAGTATTAGAATTAATAACAGTATGTAATCCTATGATGGAGTTTTACTACCTAAGGCTAAGGAAAAATATAAGTAGAGTTAAATCTTATTACCAGTTTAGAAAACGGATAGATCTATAAAGCCCTTCTGGTATAGTCGCTTCCTTAGTTGCTTGGGCTCTTATATGAGGAGATTTAAAAACTGTTGGTGCCACTGCCCATCTCAGGGTTTTTCATTGAAATTTAATTGAATTTTATGTTTTTAATAAGTCCATATTTTGTTTTATTTATTTGAGGCAAGTTGACCAGGGGATGGACATTACCAAAAGAGAAAAAAGAAAGCATCAACATGAGTCCTGAGCAGTGTAAACTCCATCAAAGAAAGTTTTCCACCTCTGGATTGGAGCTCAGATTTTTATGGTAACGCTATGGGCAAGGTTTTCGTGTTTTAGAATTCAAACTGCCAATAGCTTCCTTTGGATGGCACTCCAATCAATGTGCAAAGAGCGGTATTGAACCCACAACCTTCAGGTTAGTAGCTGCATGCCCTAATAACTTGTCTTCCACCCCCTACAAGTTCCTATTTTGATGTCCTTTATTTTTAATTCTATAGGGCAATTGTTCTTAATATTTCCTAATTACCATCTTTTTGAAAAGAACTATTAATAATAAGTTCTATTGTGATTTTTATGATCTCAGGATGAGTGAGAGGATAAAAAGAGTATCTATGTCATGACAACGCCAAATTAAAGTTCTTGCATATTTGGAATTAATCATAGAGTAATCAACTGTGAACCCAGTTAACTATAATGCTAGTAGAAAAAATGAAGTATTGTATTAAGAATAAAAAGTATAATTTTTACAATAGGACTGGACTAAATTGCAGAAAATTTTGAGCCCTGCCATCTGGATGGTCATGATAGATAAGACTAACCATCCTAAGGAGTAAATAAATATTTATGATTGTTTCACATGTATAAGATCTTAATTATGTACTAATAACCTGACAAAATTGGTAGCTGTGACATGAAGTCAAATAATTTCACCCTTTAAAATGTACAGTAAGCTTCTTGATATTGTATTATTAAGAAAATCTGACAAGAAATAGTCTAATGATTCTACCAGAACCTAATCAATTGAAATGGGATGTAACTAACTAAAGGGGAGTTCAGAGGTCCCAAAAGAGCCTACGTTAATTCTTAAAAGTAGGCATAAGAGTCAATTTATTAAGTAAATTGATAGTGCTATGTAAATGGGACCATCTAGTACTAAAAAAAGATAGTGCTATGTAAAGCACCATGCAAATTTAAGGTTATAATAAATGATAAGTGAACTTATGTGTTAGGCTGAGAGTAGATTCAGGAATATAAAAATGATGAACAGTCCAGTTTTGGAATAAAAATAAATGGGATTAATCATTTCAAGCTGGATTGGTACCAATAGTACTGACACTTTCATCACTCTAAACATTAGTGTTTGCTCATATGCCAGTTGAGTAGTACAGTATCTGAATCAGGGAATCTACAGATAACAAGGTAGATAGATGGTGCAAGATTAACAACTGGATACATAGATCTGGAATAGGGTCTCGTTTACAATAACAATTAGGTAAAGCACTTGCTTAATCCCACTGGTTGGCGGGTCATCAGTGAGGCAATGCATCCTTGATTCATTATTTAACTCATTATCTGTTTTTTATGTTTGTGAGTCCATAATGATTAATGGGAATTGCTCAGTTATTTGTAATTATTGTTATAATAATTAAAAGCCTATATAAAATAGGTACAGTGGCACACTTCATATCAATAAAGGATTAAGTGATTTTTTATAATTAATCATAATAAATAAGAAACTTAAGTTTGAGGCTTCACTCATACTAGGAAAACCCCTGACAGAGCCCCCTCCAAACCTTTATGGGGATGGTAATTTCTTTAAACATGTGTACATAAAGTATATACTGACATAAGCCTTAGTAATCTTTTTGCTCAAGTTGAGGTAAGTATGTTCTATGCTGGTGGGTTTAAGTTCAAAATAGATTGGTGAGATCTCAACAAGTGGGAGAAAACCTAGATAACCCAGAATCATTAAATAATGTAGATTTTCATGACTTTGCTGTTCAACACACAAGGATAGATTATTTTAATCAGTGTGGTAGAAAACGTCACTGAGGAACAATATGATTAGTGGCCAACAAGCCATTGGGAGTGCAGACATTAGTGGCAGCATGGCAAACCAGTGATGGGGAGCAGTAATAATCCTGATGGATGAGATACACATTGCTAAAGAAGATTGCAGCAAGAATGTTGATGTTTATAATCTTTTTTGCTCCAGAAGTTTGAGTGAACTCATCAGGATAAAATCAATTTAGAAAAAATAATGAAGTCATTCTAAGGTTTTTTTTGGCTTTTGGAATACTCTCAGTTTTGATTTTGCATGGAATGTCATGGCATTAAATTTGAGTGCAATAACAACATGTTCATTATGGAGTATCTGAGATTGAGGGCGTGTGATTGAAGCATGGTATGAAAGGCTATTGGAAGGGACATCTCAGCGCACTGCTTATTAACTTCCCATAAATGAAATGGTAAACTAGGGATGATGATGATGAGTGGCAGCGTGACTTGTCACTATTAGAAATTTGAGTCAGCAGGTCAGTGGCAAATTATTAAAATCACTTTGGATATGAGTCTTAGAGTTTCATTTATGTGATGTTGAGTGCTAAGACCGGAATTTTGTAAGATTAAAAATAACATATATAAACTAAGATAAACTAAAATTTGTTGTAAGTTTCTGCAGAATAGGTTATAATCTGCCAAAGGGTTGCACAAGAGTGATTACCACTGATGCAACAAAAAATACAATATGACAATCACTGTTCCTCAAACAAGTGAAATAATATAAAATCAAGCAGAAGGATTTAACAACACTAAACATTTATTTCTAACAGCAGAGTCCACTGCCATTCTAACCTTCAGATTTTACATTGTAGAATCCACTATGTGTTATAAATTAAAAACTATCCTCCTCTATTCTTTCTTTTTCTCTTTACACTCATCTCTTTGGCCACTCGCTGACCCAATCACTCAACTACTCAGCTTCTCTAATTTCCATTTACTCATTTCATCATTGGGGGCTCCAGCGGAATTCCCATATTCAGCTGAGATCAGATTGCTTAGCATTGACCCATATCAAATTGTTTTAAATAATTATATGCTTTAAACTTTAACTCAACAAAAATCTCTTCTTTCCACTTAATATCACTTTTGAGTGAATTAAAAATTACAGCAGAAAAACAACTTCAAAAAACTGACACACAGCAAAACCCTGATGTCCTCAACCCTACCACCTGCTGCTCCAAAATGAGGCAGCAGAGAAAACCCCTAGCATCTTTTGCCCAGCAGGAAAATGCTTTCAAAATAGGTTGACCAGCCCCCCAATGCATCAGGTTGATATGTTCCCCCAAGGATCTCTCCCTCCACCTTAAATACTCCCAAGCAGTGCATTGTAGCCCCATTGTGCTCCCCCAAAGCAAGATGCAATTTGGCCTTTGGGTTGAATATGGAAACTTGTTTCCATACAATGACAAACAAAATATAGAATTAGCCTAGATGCTTATGCAGCCTGCAGGCTTTATTGACTTTCACCCCTACAAGTAGTACTTTGACCTTGGCTTCACCTATGAAGCTGATGCTGAAAGTGCAGCCAACATTCCCCTGGTGTTCCAGGGAACCCCCATTCCAACCACTCGCACCCAGTTGCCTGATGACACCATTCTTGTGGTCCAATTTGCAGGCTTCCCAAACCCACCTCCCCCGGATACTTTATATAACAAACTAGTAGCTGGGCTGTCAGTATATGGCGCTGACCCCATTCTACAGTTTTGGTTTCCAATGGAGCCAACCAACTTGAGGGCCCTCGCGCCTTTTCAACTATATGCCCAATATCAACCAAAATTGCCATTTTGATTCCCCCTCACACCGTTGTCCCCTCTGCCCCCAACCACCCTTTCTGGAACAGAGTAGACAAAGGGCGCACAATCTTCCTCATTTGTTTTAACTTGGACCACTCATAGTGGTACTGCCCCACCATAGCCCAAGGGAGCCCACATGCTCAACTCCCCCATGATGCTCCCATTGCTGACATAAAAACTTTTTTGAATGAGGAACAATTCTCCCTCCACCTCCACCTAAAATGGTAGATGCAACTTCCACTGATTCAGCCAATATGGAACTTACATGTCAAACCCCCAACCACTCCAACTAATCAGGAACTAGCATAAACACCAGTAAATTGAAAAAATTACCCAGACACCCACCTAACCCACCCATATGCTGATTTACCAATTTTTTTTCAACCAAAATCCCTGGGATTATTTGAATGAAGTCAATGATTTGGGAAATCCATCCATGACTTGGTTGAGGACCCAGTACTCAAAGTGTACCTAAACGCAGAATATGCAGCTCAATTTCCAACTTGGCACTATGCTCAGATGCCAATGAATTCTGAAGTGACCACCAACTCACCAAAGAGGCTATTGCCTCCCCTGATTGTCACCCCCTCCAAAAGGCCATAGTGAAATCAGTTGAAGTCTTGGCCAAGGGGATATTCGCCCCTGTCCTTCCCCCATGCAACAAGTTCATAAAAAAGAATTCCTCTGACTCCACCAAGTTGCCAACAAAGCAATACAAAAAGTTGAGATAGTCACAAAATTTTGGCCATAAGACCCGCATTACCAGCAACATCACCTTTACCACGCTACCCAAAGTTCACCTCAAGGCTGAAAAAGCCCTATATGAATATACCACAACCCTTCTCATAGCTAAATTCGAGCTGTAAGCCCCACTCTGCTACCTTGACCCCTTTTGGGGATGCACCCACGCCTGTGCTCCGCACGCTTTGCCATACACTGTCTGACACAGAGGAGGAAGATGAGCCTTCTGATCCCCACTCACCCCCCACCATGGACGCATAGCAGTTTACTGCCTCTGACCTGGTTGGATCATTTTATTTTTTTTCTTTTAATTCAGTTTGAGTAATATGTTTATCTCTTTCTATTTTGTTCAATTTTAGTCTAGTATAAGTTTTGCTCCTCTAAGCTCGGTATTGTCCATCCCCTGGTCAGCTTGGCTCAGTTAAATAAAATAAAACTTAAACTCAACAGATAACCGATGTTATGTCATCAATAATTTAGGCTTATCATCCAGTCAGATCAGATTTCCCAACATTACCCCCTCAATTTGTTATAAGCCTTTGGTGCATCTTCATATAATGTTTTCCCTGATGTTTTCTTATTCACAAATGCAACTAAGCCCTGAGCCTGGCAGATTTCCTTAGGGTATAATATGACAGAGGTGTGGGTGACCCTGTCTGAATTCTGATACTCAGGTTCCCAATTACTCTTAGCAACGAGGGTGCGCCAGAGATAGATGCCACAACTTACTTGGCTAAGGAAGAGCTCCTCCCCAATTTCATTGGCTATTTGATGTTTTTGTGCAACCTTTATGGCGATCTTGTGGCGCAGTTTCATTGGGTGAAGAGCAGAGCAAAGGTTCTACATTTGACAAAGCAGAGCAGCTCATAGCGGACAACATCAGCCATCTAGTGCTTCTACCTATTGCCAAGCTTCATCTCAAGGGATTGTCAGTTCACCAGATGTTAGGATTCATGCAATGGGTGTTAGTTAGCTAATCAATTATTTCTTTACACTCCAAACCACTTCCACTTGCTTGGGGTGAACTTCCAGAACAACTGACTAATCTGCATGCGTTTTGGGGTTTCTACCACATCTAAAGCTTGGACGCCAATGACCAAGTCTGGTACTTCCTCATAATGGTACTCATTGGGAACATAGTTTTATTTTCCTCTATGGGCAATTTTGGTTTCAGTGATGGGACGCCATTGGGCGGCACTGGAGTGGACCCATCATGTGACATATTCTGCATCTGCTCACTTCCCACGCACCTATCCCAGACTGGAAGATTTCCTCATGGATTGTCTTACACTTGGTACATCCTTTTCCCCTAGAGCCAAAAAAACAAACTCCTTGTTACTGCCCATGTCATGGATCGTGCTAATAAGAATGATAAGACTGACCTGAAACTCTGGGTGAGTTATCACCCAAAACCCAGGCCAGAATGCTGCAGGCACAGCATTCCAAATTAACGTGTTAAAAAATGAGAAAGCTGGCCACAAAGACCAGCCAGAGGATGCTTAGACCAGGTATTATCACACCTTTTTAATTTAATAAAATATTTAAGGCCAAATTTTTTTTGGTTTTTGTTAGTTTTTTTAAACTTAATAAGTATAAAGTAAGAAAATGAATCAACAGCGGTACCTGTCAGGGACCACTGCTTATAAGCTCACTGGGTAACGTTGTGATTCATGCGCAATTGCTGTCAGGTATAAACTCATAACAATCCAGAAATTTGGCCACCAGACCTATTTTGCAACTGACTTGGGTCCAGACTGATCAACTAAATTCATTTTGGGCTCATTGTTTGAATTTAATTTTTTGTTGTATATATGCATTTTGAACTTTCAGCGACATTATGGGCAGCTGGCAGGTAGTGACCAGGGCCAGGCCACATAAGGCCAAGACAATTGGTGGGAGAGTGGTTGACCGCTCCCATACCTGTCAGGGATGGGGATGGCTTTGATTCAATGGCAGGATCTAGGCGAGTTTGTGGTGATTTGCTCAATTTCATCTCTGGATCTTGTTGCTCTACGGAGTACAAAACAGCCTCTTCAGCTAAACCTTGGGCCTTCACCACCTCCTGGAAAATCCTATAAAAATTTTCCACCAGCTCAGAAGAGGATTAAGTGGGGAGGGGAACTGCAACCCTTAGGGGGTACTCCATGACACACTTCTTATCCACCACATGGGCCAAATTGCCTTGAGAGATGAGAGTTACTGGTGCCAGTTTCCACCTTTTTTAGCAGAACAGGAATTGATCTCAATGCAGATGGAGAGATTCCTCACCAAGACTTACAGCCCACTCTATATATTTTCCCCCTTTGTCACATACTACTTGTTATCCTGAGACCACCAGCAGGTATGGTTGTGGGCCTTGCTCCTGGTGGCCCAGGAACGCAATCATTTTGATCACCTGGTTGAATCGCCACTTCCTTGACTCTTACCCTGTGTGCCTGGTCTAAATCCCTCCAGCAGTTCATTTGCCAAGCCTCTCCCCATCCTGCTGGCGTTTTATCACCTGTTCTGGCACCAACCCCCTCTCCTCTGATAACACAGCCACCTCTTCCTCTGCCAATACCCAAAGGGCCCATAAAAGCCAAGCTGCCTACAAGATGGATGAAGGAAAATAAGCGTGCATTTCTATAACTAAAGTGCAAGTCCCACTCAAAAGAAACAGAAGCGGTGAGACGATCATTAGTCAGCCTGAACAATGCTATGATTTATTGCTTCACTTTCTAATCAAACGTGTTATCATCTCATCATGATTTATAACTGCTATATTTATATTACTTCTTAATTTATTATTGGTATTCTTTATTTTTTATTTGTTATTTATCAATCTATATATTTTTTACATATCCTCTACTGGTTATTAGCCTGAAGAAACTTAGCATGCACACAGTTGATAACCTGACCACTCGCCAGGTCTTTAATTGTGTAGGCATTGGCACCCATTTTCTCTACTATCTCAAAGGGGCCAATCCATATGCTAGCTAACTTATTATGCCATCTGAGCCCATGATGGCCATGGAATAGGACATTCTCTCCTATCATGAACTGCGGAAGTCCGCTAAACCATAGCTGAAAGGAGGCATGATTTCTGATCTTTTTAGATAGGCTTGTTGAGTACGCTTCATTCTGGAACTTGATAAGCATGGACATCAAAGCCGTCAAGTAGCGTTGCAGATCTATTCCTCCAGTATCCTCTACACAGGAGTAAAGTAGTTCAGACAGATCTTGTTGCCTCCCATTTAAACTGAAAAGGACTCTTTTTGGTCGCAGAGTGATAAATAATGTTTTAATCAAAGACTGAAGTGAAAATGAGGGTACTCCAGTCTAACGGTTTATCTGTTACCAGCTTCCTAAGTATATTCTCCAGGGTTCCATTGACCCGCTCAACCATTCCATTAGACTCAGGATGGTATGGGGTTGTTAGAACCCTGCATATGGCCATTAATTCATTCAACTTATGAGAATGTGCAAGGTGAAGTTAATTGCATTGTTGCTAAGTATGAGCTGAGGCAGCCATGCCACTAAAATATGCACTCCATTATGGATCTAGAAATGGTAGCCGCTCCAAAATAATGAATCATCTGAGCCTCTACCCACCTTATCAAATGATCTATCACTACCAAGATATAATTTGAGCAATTTTTGCTCATTGGCAAGGGCCTCACAACGTCAATAGACACTGTGTGCCATGAAAACCAGAGCTTTACCAATCAATAGGAGGTCTTCTGGCAAAAGGGCTTTGATACTTGACATTGGTGACAACAAGAAATCGTTTTGAGCATGTCAAAGTGCATTCTCTCCCAATAGTAACTCAGTCACAAAAGCTTTAACGTTTTGCATAAACCTAATCCATGCCATACAATCTTGTGAGTGCTCAGAATAATGTCTGGTCAGGCAGTGGTTTTTGTAAACTCAGAACAACATTACCAATCTGCTTGTACAACACTAGTTTTCTAGAACATATAAGCTCTCATTCCATCAATGCTCAAATAAATTAAGGCAGTTCATCAGCATATTTGCCACTGACCATCTTTTCATACATAAAATCGTTCATATCTGCCATTATGGCAATTGTCAGTAGCTGTGATAAGCAGTCAGCGCTCTGATGCTTTTAAACAAGATGGTGAGGTATTACAAAATTGTAGGTTTGAAGCTTGAGAGACCAATGTGCAAAGCATCCCTACAGCTCTCAAAATTTTTAACCAACACAACAAAGCATGGTCAGTCACAACCTTAGATTTTACTCCATGAAGGTACACTCTGAACTGTTTGTGTGCGCAGATTACAGCTAGGCACTCCTGCTCAGTTACAGTGATTCCTCTCGTGGCAGTTCAACTTCAACTGCATTAAGTGACGTGGTGCTCCTCCCCCTTAATGTCCTGCTGAGATAGTACCACTCTGATGGCAGAAGGGGAAGTATTCATAAGAATGATAAACTCCTCCTTAAAGTTCAGATATTGCAACACCAGGGTGCTAACTAATGCCATCCAGAGACTATTGAAGGTGCTTTGATGATGTTCCGTTCAAAAAGACTTAGCATCTTTTTTCAGAAGCTCAAAGAGTGGGCCCCTGATAAGCTGAAGTTTGGAATAAAGCTTCAGTAATACCTGACCATGCCTAAAAACACCTGGATATCCCGCTTGGTACTGGATCAGGTCATATTCCAGATGGCTTCCACCTTATCTAGTTGTAAGTTTAAGTCCCCTTAGCATCTACCACAAACCCAAGATGTTCTAACTTATATAAAGAAGTGGCATTTGTGGGTCTTGATTTTGATGTTGACCTCTGAGAGCTGGCATAATACCTCTTCCAAATGATTGAGATACTTAAAAAACATCTGTGAGAAAACATTAATATCATCAAGGTACACCAGAACACATAACAGCTTGAGGTCACATAGAATAATGTACATAGACCTTTGGAACATAGCCATGGCATTACATAGCCCTTGTGGCATATGATTGAGCTGGAATAACCCCTTGGAAGTATTTATGGTGCACTTCTCTTGTTCCACTGTAGGCAACTCAATTTGCCAATAACCCAATATTAAATCTATCTCAAAAATAGTTAGTGTCACCCAAGAGGTCTAAAGCATCAATGAATTAGGGCATCAAGTGCAAGTCTTTCTAGGTGTAATTATTAGTTTATTGTAGTCAATTAAAAAACCAGTTGATGCCATCCTTCTTTTTAAAAATTACTTTGGTTTGAGCTTAAGGATTCTTAAATGACTACAGCATTACCTGATCCAGCAACTTCCTTATTTCATCAGGGACTACCTCTTTTGCATCCCTTGAGCAGCAGATTGACTGATACTGAATAGGAAGGCTGTCCCCTGTGTCCAACTGATGGATGACGCTGCAAGCGCAACCCAGATCATGAACATCATCCATATAGGTATCCCAATATTTTTCAAATAAAGCTAAAGCACCATTCTTCTGCTCTACTGATAACAATATTAAGAGTTCTTAGGAAACACTGCCATTATCCCAGCTTGAAGTCCAGTGGGAAGACCAATTACATCTAGAGATTTAAATTTGTGGAAGAAGAGTACTTCATCAATGGGGGTTAAATGCAGATAGCCACCACCTGGTGCCTTTGGACCCTTAGCAGTACAACTTGTAGATTCACTAACAAAATTTTGATTTCTCCGTGTTCAAGTAATATAATTTCTGGGGCCACATGGGGATCAAGGCGTGATTGCTGATAAGGGCCAAGAACTTCCCCATAAAGCCCTTTTGGTCTCTCAATTTTAAGCTCTGTGACCATTATAACTTGGTGGCCAGAAGGGATCGATATGGTAGCACAGATCAGAGAGGAAGCCCCTGGTATTCATATATTTGGTGTGGGAGGCCCATGGCTTTGTTTTTAATTACTTATAGCAGACAGGGATTACGCCATCACTGTATGTGAGATTAACTTGCCCCGCGCAAGTGGAATCCCATGGCACACCACTGGAGGTAAAGTGAACCAGTCTCTTGGCCCAAGTTTTGAAGGTCTCCTCAGCCATATAAACTACTGCACCAAAGTGGCGCATGAAGGATGCTCCTATAAGCATATCATAATTTTGATTTAGCAAAACAATAGCTGGCAAAGAGACAGTAATAAACCCAAATCGCAAAGGCAGCATGCTTACGTTCCTTCTGAGACAGTGCATTCCTCCCCAGAAGTCCCATATACCATCTGGTACTCCACGTCAGGTTTCAACAGTAACTTAGCTACCACTCTTGTGATAATATGTTAACCAGGGCGCCAGTGTCTATGATCGCGCAAACTTTGTTTTTAGCCACAAAAATATCACAATACATGCAGAATAAGAAGAATTTTGGCTATTTAACATGTGAATATCCAAGATATTCCTTTTTCAAGTAAATGCATATACCCACTCCAACCCTGGGGTAACACTTAATAATTACATCTACTGGGATGGCGACGTTCATCCCTTTCAGTAAAGTTGCATCTGAAGAAGGTCAAGGTTCATCAGAGGAGGCTTGCTCCAATATTTGATAGGCATAGGGCTTCAGAGTTTCTCATGGCCCTCCTCCACTGCAGCCTCTTTGGATTGTGCATGAGTCATCACATGTATGTCATTAGCAAATTGCTATTATAATAGTTATCATTGAGTTGTGATCCTTAGAGGATAACAACTCGTCATAATCAGGTGGGACAGATGTAGTTGAAACAGCAGATGTAGAGGACCACATCTCTAATTCGCTTATTCTTATCCCTGATTGTACTGGTTCAGCTGCATGAAATGAATTTGATGCTTAACAGGGCAGTTGAATGCAATATGTCCGAGGCAACCGCAGGCATAACAGGTTACTCCAAAGGGTACTCATCCCCAAGTATCATTAGAAGGTCCAGGCTGAGGGTTAGGCGAAGGGTTGTAATTCAGCTGAGGACAAGGCAAAAATTATAGGATGGTCTGGGATTGTACAGCGGAATAAAAGTCATTCAGGGTGGCCCGCTCAAAGAAAGTGGCTAGCTGCAGCCATTGATAGCTTTCATTAGGCGTTAAGTAGGCTGAACTTTACTGCTAGATGACACAGTAATTAACAATATTGAGCAAAGGGACATCCCTTTGCAAGATGGGAGCTATAACATCAAAAGCTTACATTGTGGGTTTACCGCTGAAGTTATTGCAATTCAACGTCAGCCTTGGATAATGTTCCAGCTCCTACTAAGATGTGCGCTTCTGAAGTGAATTGATCAAAAAAGCTTTCAGGGTCTCATTCCACTGGATTTTAATTGTCAAAAAATCAGACTTCTGAAAAGACGTTTTTTCTATGCCCCAACAAGCTCAACACAGTATCCTTAACTTCCTGATAAATGACAGAACTATCCTTCTAATAGCATGTAACTTGATCAGCGCTCTTGACATCTAGGATAGATAGCAGCAGTTTTGCCTCATAGTGGTCTGACGCTACCTTTACAGCGAATTTAATGCGTTTGAAGAACCCATGTATGTTTCCATCCCAATTAAACAGAGGCGACTTGTCAATGCAAATATCCTCATCCTGGTCAAAGCTATGAGCTCTTAGAGAAAACTGTGGCATTGCTCATGGGGCATAACTTGATTCACGGCGAGGGGAACATGGAAGGAATAATGGAACTTAGCTTGTCAGAAAGTTGGGTGCATTATGGGCTTCTTTAGCTGGCTACACTTCAAAGATGTGAGGAACTCCTTTTGGTAAGGCGTAGTTATCCCAGATCTTCTGCTATGTATAAACTAACTCACACTGCCTTCTTGGTCGGTGAAGAGTTCTGCTGCCCTTTACTCAGCTTCATACCTACCTTAATGCCGCTGTCCTTCACTAGCATCCCCTGTTTGTTCATCAGCTTCCCAGAAGAGACTTTGAAGATAAGTAGTGAACTTTAGTTTCTACTCAATGAAGTGCATCTGCTCAATAGTTTCATCAAGGAGGTCTGATAGTTGTCTGTTCTGCCAGCTGAGGGTACGTAGGTGACTAAACACTTCTTTAAACTGATCCATCAAAATTTTTACTCATGAAGGAGCTCGTCTTTAGTTCAGCATACTGTATCTTAGGATGATTTTAACTTCATCATATTGCACCGACTCAGTAGGCTGGGATGGTTTCCTGTCAGTGCTAACTGGAAAGCCATGGCTTGGATAGCTTAGTTAAATTTAGTTGAATCAACAGCTTCTGTCGTGAGCACCATTGTTTAAATTTCAGCGGAATAGATTATAATCTGCTGAAGGGTTGCATAAGAGTGATTCTCACTGATGCAACAGAAAGGTGATAAGAAAATCTCTGTTCCTCAAACAAGTTTAATATATAAAATGGAGCAGAAATATTCATTAACACTAAACTTTTTAAATCTAATGGCAGAGTCCAATGCCATTCTAAACTTCAGATTTTACACCTTAGAATCCACTGTGTTATAAATTAAAAACCCTCCTCCTCCATTCTTTATTTTCCTTTTTACGCTCATCTCTTCAGCCACTCTCTGACTCATCCGTTCAGCTACTCAACTTCTCCAATTTCCATTGCACTAGTCTCATCTTTGGGGGCTCCAGCGGAATTATCATATTTGGCCAATATCAGATCGTTTAACATTAACCAATATCAATCATATATAAAATTATTAATGCTCTAAACTCAATCTCAAGGGATAAGCAATGAATCACCATCAATAATTTAGGCTTATCCTCCAGTCATATCAAATTTACTGACAATATTTTATTGTTGTAATTTAGCAAAGTGGCTAGAAGGATTTTATCAACAAGTTCAATGAAACTACAGAATAGAGGAAAGCTAAAATAGAGTTATTTTTTAATTTAGCAAATCAGAGCGTTGGTGGCAATATATGATTTAAATTAGGGTTTTGCAAATGAATTCATTTTGACTTGTACAGAAAGGATTAATTGGGTACTCAGAGGTACTTGTTGGATAACTGAAGGTTTGGAGATTAATCTAAGCAACAGGGTCAGAGTTCTTTAGAAGATATGGGACATAACTTGTATGAGAGAAAAGAGAATCCTATATGATAGAGACAGGAACTCATCTTCAGAGATGGGGTTCAGAGGTTCCCTTTGAAATGAATAAGTTGTCATATAGTTTATTGACATTTTCAAAGCAGAACTTGGAGCGCCCCTGTATTTAGCACTGGTATCAGAATTGTACCGTTGACAGTCCAACAAAGGATAGTTGAATTCACTAGGAACTAAATTATTATAATGTGATGTAACTGACTAAAGGGCGGTTGAGAGGTCACAAGGGAACACTACATAAATCCTTTACTAGTTTAAGTGGTATTATATTAAGTATATCACTGTTTTTTTCTAAACGACCATTTGATCAAGATTATGATGATGGATAAAAGTCTTCCATGTTTTAGTATGAGAGTATATTAAGGAATTAGGAGATGATGGTACATTCCAGGTATATAGTTGAAGTAGATCAGGATTACTATCCCAAGATGAATTAAGTCTAATATGCTGACACTTTTATCAGTATAAGCAGTGATAATTGCTCACACGCCAATTGATTGATAAAATATCTGATATTAGGGAACCTACAGTTAACAAGGTACAATAGATGGTGCGTGTATAGAAATCAGACACATGGGTATAGAATAGGGCCTCATTTACAATAGTAAATTGGATGGAGCACTGTTGGGATTTAACCAGGTTGAGTTTGTTAAATATTTTTAAAACTAGCTTTTTATAAAATTAGAAGAGGCTGGCAGTTTATTTATCTAGTTTCATTAAATATAAACTTCCAAATAGAAGGTCAAATTAGCTTCTATGTTACTTTATCGATCAATTATAGGTATTTATATGTATATAATTTCAGAAAATATCAGGCCCAGATGATAGTAACTTAAATGTAACAAAACTTGTGGGCACAACTACCTCAACTTTTGGACATTTTGATGGGAGTTTAAACAAAAACATGTAAAATGCTATAAGCCAATGACTAAAATTTATACTACTTTCCAGAAACCAATGTTAATGATAATTGATAGGTGAACATTTGATTGCCACTTGTTAACTATATATACCTTAATATTTCTAAGAAAAGGGAGGATACCCCAGTGGTAGAGTATGGACCCTCTACCATTGCCTCCCGAGTTCGATCCCGGTAATGGACTTTAAGTAGGGGACGATTTTGACTGTGTTGGTTTTGCGCACCAATGCCCCGAACCGAGATAGCGAATAGCAAAGGCGGTCCATGGAGTTCCTGGCCTATCATACGCCGCACATGGTGATTTTACGGGTTTTATCCTCCTTTCCCATTTTCTTCACTTCCCTAATCGGTGCGGTATCGTCCCAGGTCGGCCCACCTCGAATAAAATTTAAATTTAAATATTTCTAAGAAAAGACCTTAGTTTAAGTACTAGTTTTTTATAGTAAATTATATCTTTTTTAGACAAAATTTACCTATAGTATCTTAAAGCAAGCTTGTCATAATTTTTTACTAAATTATTCTTGGCTAAGATCACTCTTACTGTTGTCAAACAAGATACATTTTTATATTATTACCCAAACCACCTCAAATATGTGAATTCACCACTTTATAACAAGTAGTGCTAACTACAGGGGGCATAAGGGCTGAGTTATCACGTGGCAAGTAGTACACAGAATAAAAGGTGATATATCTGGCATGGGAAGATTTCCCAAGTTGAGGTGTGAACACATAAATTGGTGAAATCTATGTGAAGATTTCTGTAGTAGTAGACCTTCTGAAAAAATGCTGACTAAATCTGTCAATTGACTAAGCGTTAGAAAAATAACGCTTTTGAAAACTGAAAGATAAAAGGCATTGAAGTTGAATCTAAAGAAATGAGGAGAGAAAATTTCAGCATGGTTAGCCATCTTAGAGGGACTTACAAGCCACTGTTAAAAAAGGTGGTGGAACTGAGATATTTGACATCTTTACATACTATAACATTAACACTAGAATCAAACATAAAGGAACACCAAAAAAGCCCTTAAGGTATTAGTAGTCTTTTTATAAAAATGACACACTGGAAGAAAATAAGCGACCATCTTTAGAGACAAATGAATTTCAAAAAAATAAATAGGAAATGTTAGCAATGATTAACTATCAATCAAAGAATTCAGACTATCTCCAAAACTGCTTGATTTTAAGAATTAATGTATAGCATAAAAAACTTTTTGAAATGCCTTTGGTGGGATGTGGTGATCATCAGAAGACAAATATTGTAATTAACTGTCTTGATATGGGAAGTTTAAAACATGTCCTGTTCATATCAACCATAAATGAGTGGACTTTTAGTTAAGAATTATATTATGAGAGAACTTGACAGCCCAGAGCTCATTGCAAACCAAAATCAAAATTTTATACTGTATTCAGTTTAGGATTGATGGAACCATAAATGCCTTTGTAAACAGATTTTACCAGAAAGCTTAAATTAGCATCAGAGTGGGAGCGCTAAATGTTTTTGATGCACTATCATAATGAAGCTGGCATTTCTCCCCTATAAAAACTAGTTAGGTCATGATTTTGACCTCTAATAATACCACAAAGACTTCGCAAAATGTTTATTTTCTAAGAATCTTTGGAACAGTATTCAGTACAACAAATTCAAACTACAAAAATGCAAAGTACACTTAAAATAACAAAACAAAAGTTAAATAAAATTGTCATAAATGAGACACAGATGGCCATGTCAAAAGTTTTTCAGAGCAAAAAAACCATAGGCAATTTGAACATGGTTATACCTGATAACAAGGGGAATCATGTGATTTATCAGGGAAAAGACCAGGCGGAATGGACAAGGAACAGTCTATTTCCACCTGCTCTCAAGTTCCACTAGTTCTGATAAAGGCAGTTTAGCCTGTAGAAGAAGAAGAAGTCATGTGGCCCTATGCAAAGCAGCTCCAGTGTAAGCAGATGAACGTGGAGAAGGATTTTTTTCATTGATCCCATTAATATGTCAATCTTAATGACTACCATTTAGGGGAAATTCTCATATGTTTATGAACAAGCTTTTCAAACACTTGATTTAGCCAATGATGTTGGTATATTAAAATTAAACAGTATTTCATGTTAATCCAATTATGCATATTAATACATTTTGGTAAATCAAGTATAAAATTCAAGAAATCATTAACAGTAGGGCTCCAATTAATATTGTCTTAACAGAGTTATTGAAAAAACAAGACTGAAACAAATATAGAACATCTTAAGATTACATGACCGCAGGCCTAAAACTACAACTTCCTAGGGGTCCTACAGTGCTTTAGCTTTATGGTTTGGATCACTTATTGTAACATCATCAGCAATTGTTTTACCTAAACAAAATATGAAATACTAATTAGCATGTCAACATGTGACCATATGAGGATTTGTGATTTTTGATTATATGCTTTCTAAATTTATGAAAAAGTTTGCCGCTATGCAATAACTAAAATTTGACCCACCCCAAAGACATAGGAATAATCACATCAGTCTAGGTTATGCAGATGGAATTATCCCAATAAAGTATTGACAGACTTCTTGACGCCACAAAGCCCACCTAAAAGATTGTGGAGCGTCATGGAATTTCTTTGAGGGCGCAAAGGCCAATGTAAGTCAATTCTAAAGAGCAGAACATTGTCAAAACCAGCCTTACAGTGGAAACTCCCAAATATCTTTATTCAAATTCATGCAATATGGAATAAAGCTAGAATCAAACCATATGTCAAAAACGTGGTTCTAATCCTTGTCATGATAAAATTCAAGTGTTATTTGCCAATTTATTTTGGTAGGCAATACAGATGAGAATAAATTTAGTGATAGCATTTATCCACTTGATATTGACTTTGTACTATATTCATTCCATGAGTCTAGCAACTAAGTGAGATGAGGTTACCAGATGACCCAAATTCTAAGGACTTTTTGCCAATTTTGACTGAGAAAAAATTTATTGAATTTAAATTTTATTTGGGGAAGGCTGATCAGGGGACGGACACTTCTGATAAGACACTAAAAAACCAAAACTTCAGCGAGAGGAGGGCACCCCAGAGAAGCAAAAGATATCTCCTGTTGCCAGCGGGAACGCCAAGAGAAGGAAGAGGGGCCACATGTGCAGGGGCTTACACCTCTATTGAGCACGTATGTAGGAAGGGGTCTGAAAAAATGAACCAAACTGGGAATCAGGATGAGACCAACTGCGGCAACGTGGTGGGAGGTACCCAAATATCCACGCTTGAAAGTGGTCCACTAAGTGTGACTGGAACCAGCGTACAGCTTCTTGGATGGTGGGGGTGGAGCCTGAGATAGCATCCAAGACAACCATGTGGATATTCCACATAGCAATTGCGACTACCAAGGCACAGAGGGAGGGTGGAAGAGGGGAAGCCAGGGATAAAGAAAAAATGTCCTTAGACAGGCTGAAGGACTGTGCCTGATCCCAGCAAAACAGACGTTGCACCTCACGCCATATCGCTTTAGATGGAGGGCACTTTTCAAGGCGGTGGACCAGCATTCCGTACTGGCCACACATGACACAGGATGAGTGCAAAGCGTTAGAGCATTCAGCAGTATGGTATATTTGTCTCAAGCAGTGCCACACATGGGAACAACTATGTGGCTGCAGAAGAGGGTGGTGGGCATACTTCCAAATGGTTTTCTGGGTATCAAGGGGGTAGGGGATGTCCATCATGTCCAGGTAGTCCACCCTGGCCATGGTAGGGGCTCACATGGGTATCACTTCGTTCAGAATAGGAATTCCTTGTACTTCCTGGGTGAACCAAGGAGAGGGACGCCCCCTCTGGGCGGTGTGCCCACAGATGCAAATTCTCCACTCAGCGCTCCACATGGAGAGAAGGATCTTTTTGAAGTGGGGCGACGTCCCATGTGGGCCCGCTGCAGAAGGATGTGAGGCAAGGTACTTCAACAGAGAGTGGAGGTGGGAAGGATTGGTGAGGCCCATGGCGCAGGAGAAGTTAGAGCGGGCCACATGGGACCAGTGCTGGGCTGAGATTGTAGGGTTAGTAATGGAAGCGATCAAGGTGCCAAGGATTTTAGCATGGGTCTCAAAGTTGAGCAGATTCATATCACCACAATGGCGAGGGCCAAACATGACATCCAGGTTCATTGGCGGTGGGCAGCCCAACCAAAGCCACCCTTGCAGAAGGGCGTATAGTGATTTGAAGAAACACGGGGAAAAAGCGATGGCGTGGCCTCCAAACCAAACTTTAGAGAGGAGCATAGAGTAGGATAGCACTACCCCGCCTGTAAGGGAGTTCTGATGGGCTCTGAGGGAAGCTATGAATTTTGTAACGTTGTCTAGGATATGGTTTTCCATCACTGTTGAGGCGTACCCTCCTGCCTCCAGCCATACCCCCAAATGGTGGACAGGGCCAACGGTGGGGCTTGGTACAAAGGGGAGCACAAGCGGGGCGATGTGGGGTGGGCAGGGCAAGCTAACTCGTGCGATAGCTGACGAGGCAGGTAGGAAACAGGGCGCTGGGGCCCAGGGGCTTGATACTGACCAAGTAGAACAATTTCGGTTTTGGAGGTGTTGAGTGCTGCATTACTTACCCTGGAGTAAACCTGGATAGTATCTTCAAGCGCACGTGCATCATGATTGGTAGACACCCCAACCACACAATCATCAGCAAACACCAACATCTTGACTGGTGCTTGGCCTTGCACATGGACACCAGTAAGGCGGGCATTCACATTTCAAAGAAGTAGGTCAAGGCTGAAGCTATACAAGAGTGGGCTAAGAGGGTCCCCTTGGCGCAGTCCCCTTTGAGGGAGGACTACATCTGTGAGGAAGCCAGGGCCACGCACTGCCATTGTGGCGGATTTCATTAGCAACATCACCCAATTTGATGAAGCAAGGGGGGAGGCGGAACTTGTAGAGCAGGCTCTGAGGTATTCCCAGTTGACTCTATCATATGCCTTCTGCTGGTCTAAAAATACAAGTGCTCCAGAAGCTGTGGATTGACAGAAGTTGGCTACGGTGTGTATATTGTCCCAAATTAATCTTTTGGGTATGAAACCGAATTGTTCAGGGGAAATGAGAGCAGAGGCAGAAACCCCTAAACAATTTAGCCATGAATTTAGTAAAATTTTTTGTCTGTGTTAGTGAGAGAAATGGGGCGCCAGTTGGCCAAGTCCAGCTTATCCCCTTTTTTGTATAATGTAATTGTGAAAGCCTCTTGCACTCCAGGCAGGTGGCGCGTTTCCATAAAGCATTGGTTAAGAGAGGCAAGCAGCAAAGAGGATAAATCTTTGAAATACTTCTTATAGAACTCATAAGGAATGTCGTCTGGACCTGGGCATTTCCTATACAGTGCACCACAAATGGCAGACCAGAGTTTGTCCCGAGTAATCAAATTCATCAACTCCAGGAATTGGGAAATGGTGTGGATGTGTGTTATTTTGAAAAAAGTTGCCATTTCAGTCAGTGGAATTGGATCAGATTGATACAGTTTGGAGTAATAGTTTTGTATTTTAATTGCCCCTTCAGCTGGTGTATCCGCGACGGAGTGGTCTGGCCATCACACCTGTGTGCAGACCAAACTCTGGTGCGGTGCAAAGAATTTTAAAAAAAGTAAGTGGAGCATGTATCACCCGCTGTAATATGTTTAGCTTTATACTGAACACAAACCTGATGCTTGTGTTGTCTCACCAGTGCGTTGAGGTGGGCAGACACTTCTGCCCACTTGTGACCCCAAGCTAGGCTGTAGCCTGCAATGGGGACATTGGACTCCAGGTGGTCCAACTCTGCCAGTGTGCACAAAATGATCGCTGAGGTGACCTGTGAGTGGCGGGAGGAGAGGTGGCGAGCCTGGCAGATTGTTCTCGCCTTGAAGGTTGACCAGATGGAAATTGGATCTGCACATAATGGTGTGACAAACTCTGGAGCCAATCTTACAGATTCTACCCACGAGGAAAATCTTGGTGATGTAATTTTGGCAGGGCGAAGTTTGCACCATTTTGGTGCCTGGGCTGCTGGGTTGGATAAATGGAAAGAAATTGATACCATCCTGTAGTCAGAGAAATCGATTTTTGTGTGGTGAAGTGGGAAATTTGGTTATGAAATTTAAACAGTGTGAGGATAAGGATGATGTGGGTTATGGACCCTAACTAGTTATTGTGTACATGGGGGCATGACATGTTAGTGAGTAGCGAAGCATGGCGTGGCAAGATATTGAACAACCCTAGGGTGGCTTTGAGAACGCAAAGTTCAATGTGCCCCTGTGGGGGTGTAGTAAATGAGGGCCAGCGGTCTGTGGATGGGTTCATCCAGCAGTTTATGTCTCCAACAACGAATGGATTAGCGGGTAGCAGAAGGGAATTGACTGTCAAGAAACATTCCTGACGTTCTCATGCACAGGTTGGGGTGTAAATGTTAACGACAGTGTGCACTTTGTCATCCCACAAAAAGGTGACAACAAGGACGCGGCCATTTAGGTATGAATTTGATGAAATAAATTTAAAATTACTGTTCACTTGAACTAGCACCCCACAGTGCTCAGACCAAAAGGAGAGGGAAGGGAGGAGCATGGTTTTCCATGATTCCTCAGTACCATGCGGACAGTGGGTTTCCTGAATGGCCAGGATGTCCATGACTAAATTATTTTGTAAAAAACTCAGTTCCCTAGCCCGGGATGGAGAGGCCTTGAGTCCAGCAATGTTCAACATCCCTAAAGTAAAGGCTCCCCCCATCACACCTTAGGTGCAAGGGGAAGGGCACCCAAGCCCTTCAGCCTTCTCTTTTTAATCACGGTGCTGCTTGGCACCATGGGTATTTGATGATATGGAGTATATGTCAGAATGGTTAGCTTTAGCAGTGGGTTTGGGTTGGCTTTTGCCTTCACTTTTTCCCCTGCTGTGGGACGAGTTTTTTGTGGTGCGTGCATTTGTGGTGCACCATTGCTTGGAGGTGGAAATTTGGCAGGATTGCTGGTGAGTGACTCAGTCCCAATTGATGCTTGGGCGCATTGGTCAGGTGAAACCAATTCACCCATTGGGTGTTCAGCTTGGGCGGCCCAATCTGATTGGTTGAGAGATTTGTGAGATGCTTCCGCCATGAAAGTCTCAACGTCCTCCTGGAGTTGGGCTGGTAAGATTGTGGACATGGTCTTAGCTGCCACCTTGCGGGCCTGTTTGGCCTTCTTCCACTCTTGTGGGGACACTGGTTTTACTAGAATGTAACAGCCTTGCGCTCCCCATGGGAAGGCTGTGTCAGTGTCTAGTGCTAGTTCATGATGGGCTTCTGCACCACCCATTGTATCCAAGAGAATTTCTTGATGAGTAATGCCCTCCTTGACAGGGCAAGTGTGGGCCTTATGGCTAAAAGCGCGACAGAATGTGCAGATGGGAGGCGTGCTATCCATGGTGAGCCAGAATGGATGGGTGTTCTGCCCATTAATTTCAATGAAAGTGGTGTGTAGGATTTGGGTTAAATCCTCCACTATCCCCGCGGACAGGGTGAGAACAGCAATCGCTTTGCCTGAGCACAGGTTTGGCATTAGCATAAAGCACTGCATTTCAAAGGATTGTATTTCTCCATATATGGCGAGCCCAGCCTTCAGGTGGTGCTCAAGCATGGTGCGCTTGACCGTTGTGGGTAGGAAGTCAAAAGTCACAAAAATTCGGTTCAATTTAGTCCATTGAGTGCGCTTTGTTTCAACTACCTGTTGAGCATCTGGTAGATCTACTACTACATGCACCTGTGTGGCTTTGTCTGCCGCATTCTTTGTTTCAAAGCCAAGATCCAGCCAACCACATAGCATGGAGTGGGGTGGGACGTACACCACGTTCTGGAAATGTGTGTGTACATCTCCACAAAACATCTCCCAAAGTGCCGTTTGCTGAATATCAAGGAAAACATGCACCCCATGTTCCACCAACGATAGTGGTTGGGACTGCGGCATATTGATGAACTGGTTGCAGTGCACTTACCAAGCCAAAATTTCTGGGGAAACGGTAACCGCCAGTTTTTTATTACTAATTTTATCTATACCGCCAGATTTTCCAGAAGTTTATGAAAATTGGTTGACATGGGGCCAACACCTGTGCCCTTAACTTTACTCGCCCAACTGCTCCCCAACATTGGGCGCCAACTAATCTCCTCAATGATATTATCAAACTTTACCTAGACTTGAATTGAATTTGTTGCAAAAGTGTTTGTAATGAGAGAGAAAAGTTTTTTAAAAAATTCATTAAGTTTTCTGAAGAACAGAAGGATAAATTACTTAAATTATTTTAGAAATATTCTGAGATGTTTGCACAAGATTATCATGTCGTTGGATGTTCCAAAAGTTTAGTTCATAAAGTTAGAGTTCAGGATCAAATAGCAACATATACGAAACCATTAAAAATGTTTGCAAAAAAGTGAGACCATGGCTGCTAACAAAGTTGACAAGTCATGAAAACCTGGATTATTCATGCCATCTTTAATTACTTGGGCAAGCCCAATCCTATTTTTTGTAAAGAAAGATGGATCAAAAGAGTAATTTTAGCTTATCTTTTGATGAATAATATGACAAAAAGGGATTCATATCCATTGCTGCGCATAGATGATGCTCTTAATATCCTAAGAAGAGATTAATACTTTTTGGCCATGGATCTTATTTTTGGGTATCATAAGATTGATCTACCCAGGGAGGAGCAAGAAATAATTTGCAATAAATACAGCCCAAGGACAATATCTACTGAAACAAATGCTTCAAGATCTTTTTAATGTATCAGCTAAATTTTAACAGGCAATTGATACCATGTTAAATGACATGAAACTTTCATGTGTCATTGTTCACCTTGATGATGCAAATTCTTTAGTCGCAGATTTACAGATAACCTTGTGAACTTGGAAGAAGTTTTCAAAAGATTATCATCATTTAATTTTAAGCTAAAACCCCTTTAGTGTCACTTCCTCATTAAGAAATTGAGAACCTGTGTTATATTGGAGAAGCTGATGGACTACGCCCTCAGAAAACTAAGATTGAGGAGATTTGGGCCATGTCAACACTAAAATGTCTGATAGCTTTAGGTATTTTTAGGGAATGGTTAATACTATTGCATTTTATTAAGAAATTTGCTATCATATCTGAGCCGCTCATACAGCTACTGAAGGATCCAAAGAGAGGATTTATGCGGAGCAAAGAAGCCCAGAATTCTTTGTTACACTTAGGATGTATCTAATGACTGAACTAATATTGCAATAGCCAAATTTTTAAATGCCCTTTAATCATACATAATGGATGAATCTTTGACGGCAAATGGTGCTATATTGAGTCAGATAGATAAAATTACAATGGTCTTCTGTAGCATATTTGAGCCAAACTTAAAAAAAAACAAGAGCAAGATTATACTGTGACAGAACGTGAATGACTCACAGTAATATAAGCCTGCAAGCAGTTAATAGCATAAATTTATGATGTCCATTTTAAGAAAGTGACAAACCATTCTTCCCAAGATAGCCGCAAAAATTAGTAGAGCCTGAAAGGAGATTGCCCATTGGGTCTTAAATTTATAAATCATACAATTTTGAGATTGTACACCAAGAAGTCACTATGCATCATAATGCTGATAGTCTATCACAGTTACTAACTGTTCTAGTCCTTCAAAATAAAGAATATTAGCTGTATGAGATAAAGGAATAATAGATATTAAAGACCAATCGCCAGAAAATCAGAAAACACTGAACAAGTGATTAAAACATAAAGAATTGACAAGGGTCAATTATTTGGAATTGTCAGGGAAATCACTAATGTTTACAAGATCTTATAAACAAACTGAAATGTGAATACATCTCATAAGTTACCAAGCATGGAAGGCTGCAGAAGATATTAGATCATGTTTGTTAAGGGTACTATTAAGGATCCCTTAATTTTGATGTTGCAGAAACTATTGCTTGTTGTGCAATGTGCTAGGCACAAGCCCTATAAAATAAAATGCTATCTGACTAGTGAAGCCTAAGTTATCTTGGTACACCTATCATTACCATAATAAATACCTTGACTATGAGTACTGAAAGAAGGTTATACATTATTATGGCTATTAATCACTTGACTCATTGGTTAGAAGTAATTACTTTAGCCAAAGTAGGTTCTAACAGTGCTGCCAAGTTTATAATAGTGCAATTTTTCTGCTAGGATTTACGCTCTCAAGTAATATTGACAAATAATGGGAAGCAACTTCACTATGTAAGTCACACTAAAACTAAATAAGCTAATGATATCATGAGGAGTACTGGCAACGCCTCACCATCCAGAAACAAATAGAATGATTGAAAGGTGAGTGGTACTCTAGCTAAAATTTTACAAAGCTTAATGCTCAAAAACCTTCCAGCTTGGAAACTTATTTATTGTTGGAATCATTTTCCTAAAATTTAAGCTATCATTTATCAATAGGTAAATTTCCTTTATAAATTACTTTGTGTATGTTGAGCTTATTTGCCGCCAATTCTATATTCTGCTTTTTGAACAAGTTTGTAAATAACGCCCTTACATTAAAAATAGAGCCTGATAAAAGTTTTAGTAAGATTAAAGTTTTCAGCATATACAATACTAAAAACTATAAAAATTAAGACTAGATAATATGATTATTAATTATGCCCTACTCTTTCTTTTTTTAGTACTAGAATGCCCTACTCTTTCAACCTTTGAAATTGGTGATAAGTTTAGCTATTAACATATATGCCTTTAGATAAAATAAATAAGTTGCACAAACTTTAGTTTGGTTCATTTGAAATTATAATAAATTGGAATTAGTTGCCTATCCAATTAGGAACCTCTCAGATGGAAAATTAGTGTTTAGCTTATATGTTAAGTTCTTAAGCGCATGTATATAATCATTAATAACAAGAATAATTATTACTATCACATATATATTAAATTTACTATAGTAATTTTAACTACATTAGGTTTGTCTCAATGCCATTTATTTTAGCATTGGATGTCAACAGGCTACTTTAGGGACTTTGTCACCATTTTCTGGAAGTTAATACCACCAACTTTTTCTATAAACTCTTGGAGAAGGAGGTCTACACAAATTGACCTCTCTAACATATTTTCAATGATGGGCTGAGTAAATGAAAGGCACCATAAAACCGAGCATGACGCCCTAAAGATGTACCTTTTGTGTACAATAGACATGTTGAAGAAATATATAATTTTGTTAAACTGGGTGTTTATTTAGAACTAGTAGTGCCTAACCCTAGAGTGGGATCCTCCACGCATCTTTGTTATGGTGTGCTAAACAAATGGTTAATAGATAGAAATTTCTTAGAATGGAGCCACGGCGTTAGCTTAAGCATCCATTCTAGAAGGTGAAATGGGTCTGGGGGATTTTTTTCTGGTGCCATCTTCAGATGGCGGGCAAAGGCAGACAAAAGAGGGGTTGGAACGTTAGCGGCGTGCAGAAGAAAGAAAAAGAGATGAGGTTTCTCCTCATCAATGAAGCCATTGTTGTGCATCGCCTTGACATATTAGGTCTTTGAATCTCAGCAAAGGTTATAAAATCATGTACACAAGTAAAAGATTTGATGTGATGTTAAGTTTGAGGGTAGGCGGGGGCATCAAGAAAAAGTCTTGCTGCATTGAAGCATGTAAATCCAGCTGCAAAAACTAGCTCTTCAATATTGAATTTGTTGTCCACAGGGAAATCTGTAGGGAGTTAGGTAAGGGAAGTCCCTATAAAAGTGGCTCAATCGCTATATGGATGGCTTAATGGAGGAGGGATTCAGCGATGGCAGAGGCTGTATCAATGGCTTTTTGATAAATTACTTTTGTATACAGGAACAATCCTGAAGGACAGAAACGGCGGTGGGGAGTTGAATTAAGGTTTGGGCGAAAATTCTGATCAGGAAAAGTCATGTTTAGATTTATAAGTTATTTAATCATTGTTGATTCATTCAAGGGTGTCAAATGGATCTGACACCTGCCAGATCTGGGCCAGCGACAGAAATTAGTGGAGTGGCAGAAGATGATTGGCCACACACAGTGGGCCACAGCAATTCTGCTGGCGCATGAGCAGCCATATGCTCGGAGATGGATTGGGTGGTTGACACTTGGTTGGGAAGAGTGGTGGGAGCATTGCTTGCAGTAGTTGAGGGTGGGGGGAGAATTGACTTCTATGCGAAAACTTTAGTAAAATCAGCAGTGGGGCTTATTCCAGAGGGAGGAGCTTCAGAGGCAGCTTTGGCGGTATATTCTGGGCACTTGCACTTTGAGTGGTCAAGTTCAAAGCACATGGTACAAATGGCGCGACCATTATTGACATGTGCCAAGAAGGGATGATCAGGGACAGATCTGATCACAGTGTGGGGCATTGCAAAGGTGGTTGTCATGGCAGAAGGACCAGATCATCATGAATGTGCAAGGCCCGGTGAGATGATCAGTGCCATTTGGAACTACAAACTGCAGCATGGGGTCAGCGCCATAGGCAGCCAAGCCCTCCATGAGTTTTTTTGTGGAGGCATTCAGGATAGAGGTGGGAAGGCAAGCTGGCAAACTGGACCGCCAGTGTGGCCTCATCTGTTAATCAACTTCTAATTGTTAATATTAGTATATTTATATAAACCAATGGCAGCTGTGCTGCTGCCATGGCGTGCAATTCACACAGAAAGCCAAGATAAAAGGACCCTAAAGGGGCGGAAATCTATGAATCTGGCGGGTTTGTAAACCACCATGTCCATCTTGACGCTGGACATGCTTGCATATAGGAAGAGGTTCCCATACTTTTACCTGAGGGCCAGAATTCAGGTTTCTCTGAGGGAGCACCAGGGTCTTCTGATCACCACCTGGAAGCGTGTGAGGTGGTGGGCTAGGTGCTGAGGCAGATTGTAACAACTGGAAGTATTTGTGGTGCTAGCTGGGCCAGTCCAGGGGCGTTTTGGCAGCAGTTAATAAGTGACAGGAGTTGGCGCACTGTTGCCTCATGTGGGACAGCAGGCGTCAATCTAGTCAACATAGGCTAGAAGTGGCATGGGCAAAAAGATGGTTGATAGTAAAAACTTTTTTTAGCACTAGGTGGTCCCAACCTAAAGGGGTATACACCTAGAGAGTAAAAACTTTTAAAAGTTCAAGTTTGATTAGATAAGTGATTGTTGGGAATAATGGGATTTGCTCTAATGAGGGTGAGAATTAAACGGAAAATAATTTGCAACACACATTGAATTTATTCTGCTTCAAAAACTAGAAATTGATAAGGACTATGAATGCCTAAACGAGTGATTGAAATCCCAAACCCTTCTTGAATCTACCTATTCATCTGAAAAAGATCTTGCCATTTGAAAATCTCCTGAATCCGCTTCCTCCATCAACAAAGACCTTGTGTACTGAAACCTTCCTTTTCTGCTCCACTTTTTCAAAAATATTTAGCCAAATTTAATCCCAATTATTCTACCAAAGTCTATCTTCTCAATCTTAAACTTACCCCAAAACTATAAACATCTCTGATTTTTCATCAATGAAATACACTCAATTTTGTCTAGTTGTATACTAGAGATTTTTTTGCCTGTTTTTATACAGAGATTTCTGCCTGTTTGAATAAACAGAGATTTCCTCAAAAACGCCATTTCCATTGAAAGATTTTCTTAGAAAGAAGGACTCCTAAGAGATTCTGCTGGCGCTACATTTGACTAATAATCAAGTAGCCTTTTAAGGACCTGACCTTTAAATTCAATAAAATCTAAAAGTAATTGAGGTGAAAGAAAGATGATTAAGCTGGTGGTTGTCTTGGGATTTTAACCAGACTATGTTTTTCTTATATAACCCAAGATAGAATTTCTTTTATTGGGCGTGGCTCCCAGTTTCTTTATTTAGTTTTGATAAATTTTAGACTTGAAAATGGGAAGTTTTATATTGTCTTCTGTTTCAATCAATAATTATATTGATCATGGCTATTTTGATAACTAGACTTCCAAGAAGCCTTAAGCTTTGTTGCATCAACATAAATGTACCAAACCTTGCAGGTGCAATTGTTGCACCTTTTGGAAAATCCTATGGGAATTATAAATCATATAATTACAAATTCTATAAGTCAATGACTCAATAAATGTTACTTTCTGGAAACCAATGCCAATAATAATTGATAGGTGGGCATATGTTTGCCACCCGTCACCTATGTATACTTTAATTATATCTCTAATAAAAGACATTTTTTATACTAACTTTTTTCTAATAAAATTTTTGTTAGGCAGCATTTGCTTAAAATATTTATAAACAAGATTATATTTTTTTGGCGAATCACTTTTCTCTAAGATTTCAATTTTTGTTGTAAAACAAGAAAATCTTATACAGTTACAAAACCCCTCAACCTAGGAAGACATAACTATACAATAAGACCTTACTTAATACTATCAGTTGTACCAAAATGATTTTGTTCATACATAGTTTTATATAGAGCGAGATATTATGGGAATTTTATATTTGAGATCTGATTCCCTGTTTGGAAAAATTGGATAAATACAAGAAATCTACTTTAATTTGAATATCTTAAGTCCTTGGACCATACTAGCAATATGGTATTGGCTAGCTTTCCACACATAAATTGTTTTATAATTTAACTCTGCTTTGCTTATATAGTTTGGGCTGCAAATTCATTGAGCCTAAGATGGAATTCTATATATCACCTGCCTAAACTATATATCAACCAATTTGCTTAAATATACTATTTCAAGTTTTCAATCAGTTTTTATGTTTATCTTAAAATAGTTGTTGGCAACCATGAGAAGACCCATAACACTCTTTCTTGCCTTGACAATAGTGGATTAGCGCCACGTCCCTACCAAAATCAAGGCAACAGAGGCCAGGTTGGGCATGCAGTGGACCTATACCTTGACCTGATGGTTAGACTATTGAGATGCCAGTAAGAGAAAAATGTCATTGAAGAGCAGTCTTTTCAGGTCTGCAAATGTGGCTAAAGGCTGGGTAGAGCCTGATTATGAACCATATTTGGCATTAGATTTATAACCTAGTGGGAGGAGACCTACAACTCAAGTTGGATTTTCTTAATCAAAGTTGACACTTATCTAATTCACCATTAAGTTGAGACAATTCTCTTTTGACTGGGTATGTTGCCAATTAGTGATTAAAGCTTGGGTAAACTAGACCTGTACATAAGTTAGTAGGTCATCATTATGGCGGTTCATAATTGTTTTATTATTCAAATCATTATTTTCCATTTTCTTTTGAATCCATAATACTTGACGGGAATTGATCAGCTGTTCATATTTTATATTTAAATATAAAATTTTAGAACCTTATATAAGATAGGTTAGGTGAAACACCACATATCAATAAAATATAAGTGATATATTAGAACTTGGAGGGAGGGTGCCCTTAATGGTAGATTACAGAATTAATGATCACTGCCTCCAAAGTTAAATCTTGGTAGATGAACTTTGGGTAGGGGACGATTTGACTGTTTTGGCATTGCGCACCAATGCCCAAACCAATATAGCAATAAGAAAGGCGGCCCATGGAGTTCCTGGTCTATCAGAATGCTGCACGTAGAGATTTACTGAGATTTATCCTCCTTTCCAATCGATTTGTTTTCCCCATTAATCAGGACGTTATCATCCCCAGGTCAGCCCACCTCAAATAATCCTAAGAACTTGGTACAATAAATAGATAGGAATAAAGTTTAAGCTTCACCCATACTTGGGTAAGACTGTAATAGATGAGGTTACTAGGACCCACAAGACATTAAGATTTGCAAACATAAACTGAAAGAGAGTTGCCTTTTTCCATTAAGAAAGAATAGAGAAGCAAAAAAATGTCGAAATTCATGGCACAAACAATATCAAAAAGGAAAGTTCTTAAACTGCTGAGTTTAGTCATCTCAGAATAATCATATGAGACATTTTAAACATTTAACAAATGCCCAACAGGTCAAGGTGCAGCAGGTGTTCACACCATGTCAGCCTCTGTAACCTGGTGGAAAACGCAAATAAGCACAAGTTGGTGCTACCAAATCACAGTTTAAAATATGTTCTGCTTTAGGAGGGCAAACTAAATAGGTGCCCAATATGACCTCTGGCCATCCATGTGGCTAAGTTGTTGGTATCAAGCCCACGCAAACTTATAATATTCTATATTAGGAGGCCACAACCCTTAGGTTATGGAGCCCATGGGTTTCTACGGCAGCTTTACTAGATCATAAAAATGTGCAACGCCTTTGTGGTGTTCTTGAGTTGGTTTATTCCCCATGTGCTAACTTCATAGCTTGATAGATTTATATAAAATAAGATAAGAACGTGACTCCCAATGGAAGCTCAGGTGCATAATAATGGGATTTTATTTCATGAAAAAACTGAGAATTTTAGGTTAGAAAGGGGAAACATGTCCTTAAACTGATAAATGTAATCCAGCAAGAGCTATGAAAATATATAATAATCTAAGTACGTGGGCCTAAAAATCTGCATCTCAACAACTTGCTGGCAATGGATTGAGAGCTTAAAGTTTATATAAATTGCTAAAATATTCCACATATAAAAATTTTATCGCAATAGTATTGACTCAATAACAAAAAATCGTCAGAATTGTAAGGATTTAACCATTAGAGTAATAGATTCCCTAAGCTCTAACTTTAGAAAAATTTAGGTACAACTTTTAATTGCTACAAAAAATTTACAAAGATCAACAGCAAAAGGGGCCAAAGACTTAAGAATTCATTAAGAAATAGTAGGCAGTGAAGGTTACCTACCATATAATGCTCTTAACGGAGACTTGGGATACTATAATGGTAACTCATTCTATATTCTATGAAGAACTACAACAAATTATTTCAATATAAATCAAATAAAAATGATTGAGCGCGTATTTTAATGTGCTATCAGCTGGTCACCAGTGCAAATGGTAGAGGGTGATAAGGGTTGACATTTTCGTGTGATTTTTGGTTTTCTTGTGGGACATGCCACCGTTTTCAATATTTATGCTGGATCAGGCGTCAATTTATTTTCACAAATAAACACTTAAGTAAATATATAAGAAATTCTGTGGCTATTGGTCCAGGTCCCTAATTTAGATAAAAAATAAGCTTCCTCCTATTTTCTCCCTAGCTGATTTAGATAGATATAGCTATACAACAAACTTGACGTTGCACATTTCCTTTTTGTTTTCTTTTCTTAATTGATTGGGAATCCCATTCTAGGTGAGTTTCTTTTCTCTCTACTTGATATCACTTTTGAGAAAAATTCAACAAAGGTAAATATAACCCACCGCCTTCTGGCCACGTCTGTTTCACGTTGATGTCCTTGGATCTGCCGCCTGCCTCCCCAGTATGGGGAAGAGGTGATCCACCACTTAGCGTTTTCCAATCTGTAAGGAAACACGTTCATACAGGCTTAGATATTCTGCCACACTCTTCTGGCCAATTTGTCTCTCCATGGGACTTAGCGCTTCACCTTATGCGCATTCACCTGACCCTCCCTTATCCTCTTACCCTCCCTTGATCCACCATTCAATTCTGCCTCTGTTTCAACAATGGGCGTTTATTTCTATATGCTGCCAAAAAATAGTAGAACTTGCCAAGCTGCCTTTGCACCAGCTGGCTTTATTAGTTTCTGACCTTTAAGGTATATTTTGACATCAACTATGAAACAGAGGAGGACACTGCAGCGGTGGCGTTGAATCCTATCATTTATAAGCATACCTCATTACTACTACCCGTACTTGAAACCCTGCTGCCACCACACTGGTGGTGTCATTTTCAAACCTCCCACAAATCTCACACCCCAAAATTTTGTATGGGAATTGATGTCAGGGCTTTTGGATTTTGGCACTCAACCCAACCTCATCTTCACCATTCCCTCTGGTGCAGAGTGCCTTGCTGACCCTCGCTCCATAGACACCATCACCCCACATCACTCTGCCATTGCCCAACAAATCGCCCCACATGCTCACATCACTGTGACACCGGAGTATTTCTTTTGGGCTTGCATTGACAACGGTCAACATATTTGTCTCCTCTATTTTGAGTTAGACCACAATAAAAATCTCTATCGCCATGCCACTACAATGGTTACTGTTTCTGAACCCTTGCTAGTGGCGCCTGAATGGGGTGTTTTGTTGCCACCTCCCACCTAACATACTCGCTTGCTGGGCCAGCACAGGAAATCTGCCCCTGCCAAAACCTCCAGCCACACTCACCAACCTGAATTTAACCCAAATAATCGAAAATCAGGCTTGGACCACTGTTAGCACCCAAACAACTACCCATTTTCCTACTACCACCCACCTTAATTCTGCCTCCCCCATTCAGTGAATCAAAATCCTTGCTTACTAATAGATGAGGCGTATGATGCAGGTGATAGTGCCCCAGAAAGCAATGAATTGGCTGAATTTCTTTTTTTGACATTGACAAACCTCTCCCACCTAGACGTTATGCCCCTAAACCCAATGTCATACCCTCAAAGTGACCACCAGCTTACCTTAGCTGCGGTGGCCGCATCTTATTGTCACCTCCACCGCAAAGCAGTTGTGAATCTGTTTGTGATTTTTAGAAGGGCTGCATTTTCCTAAGTTCTCCCTGATTTTCCTGAAGAAGCGTGGGCCAAAACTATAAAATTGGCCAACACCACCATCGCCGCCACCTCACATGTTTCTAGCATAGCAACATTTAGCCCAAAGAACATAATCACATGGCAAAATATTGGCAGTTTCACCCTACTTACTGATGCCCACCTCCAAGCTGAACATCATGTTGCAGAATATATCAAGATTATCCTCCAGGCTGTTATTTAGAATATCAATCCATTTATTCCAGACATCAACCCACACTATGCTGATGCCCAAAGCCATTGCTCTCAGCCTTAATCTGCCTCTCTAACATCTCAAATCTGCTGATGACACTGTGCATGAAGTTGAGCCTCCTGACCCTACCTCCCCCTCTGCCATGGTGGTTAGCAGTCCTCTGCTCCCTGACTGGTTGAAGGGTTTTTGTTTTTCATTCCATTTTGTTTCAGTTCTCTTATTTTTTGCTTGCTCTTTAAGAATTGGTAATGTCTAACCAATGTTTGGCGTACCTTGAATAAAATTAGTTAATTGGGAATCTATGAGAGTGGTCCCTTTGGGGCGAGCCTACTTCTTTATTTTAGATACCTGCCAAATTAATCTGATGAGAACTTAGTTTTAGAAAAGAGAGATTTTTAGTATTATTGGATAAAAACTGTTGGAATTCAGGGGTTTTTGGCTGCTTGAAGGTGCTTAATACCCTGATTTTCAACAAATTGCGCAGGAGAAAGACAATCTCTTTTGCTAAAAATTATTTTTTGATGGGACTTGGATGACCACCTATGTAAAAATACTAAATACTAAATAACACTATAAAGCTGATTTTTATATAGTTTATTAGTAGGTGTGATGGGTTAAAGAGAGAACCCTATTAATAAGCTGCTACTTAGTATTTAATCAATTTGAGGTTCATGGTGAGACGGCCAAAGAATTAAGTTTAAGCTGCATAAATCTGAATTAGAAAATATGAGGCTTTGACCTATTGGATCTATTGAAACTCGCTTTGCTTCAACATAATAGTTGCAGAAGTGTCAATAGTGGGTAGTCTCAGTCCGTTAGGTAATGATTTGATATAACGGAACCAATTGCCATTGGGGAAAATTTTTGCACCTGTTGGGAAACCCTATGAATCTAAAAGGGGTAGTCCCTGCGTAGGTGGCTTAAATAATTTTATTTATGGAATGAGGGGGACCTCGGATGGGCATTTCCTTGATTCTGCTGCTTGGTTAGAGCAATCTAAATACTTAATCTCATGCTATTTAGCCAAGAATATTAAGGGATTGTATTTCCCCAATTCAATAGATTCCACTGTGAATCAGCCAGGGTCTTTTGGCCAATTTCATCCATATTATGAGACAAAGCACCCTTACTACAATTTCAGACTTTGTAATTGTCCAACATTACCCCCTTCAAGAGTTTAGGGGAAGAGTAAAGGCGCAATAATTGGCCATATACATGGTTAATGGTAACTATTGTAGCCAGGGATTTTATTGAGTACTCATCCCCTTGATTATAAGCGATGATAAAAAGGGCCTTCCCAGATAGACCTGAGCTTCTCACTTCTGGAAGTAATACAATTATGGTAGTATAGCACCAAGTCTGACACTTGAAAGGTAGGTAGAGGGAGCTGGAGCTCATTAGCTGCTTGACCTTCTCTAGTGACCATCTTTGCCAAGTTGGTCATCACTTCTGATTGCAACTGGATGATGTGTTAGGCTAAAATCTTCATAGATTGCTCATGATCTGTCTTATTGGAGAAGATTTCTTTTGCTAGTAACCCTGGCACCCTGGGTTCTCACCCATACAATACTTTGAATGGTGACAATTTGAGGATCCGGTGATAACTGATATAGTAAGACATGAGAGCACTGGGTAAGTAAAGATCCCAGTGAAGAGGGTCAGAAGTTACCATTTTTCATAAAATAGAGACCAGGGTCCCATTGGCTCTTTCCATAATACCATTGGTCAAGGTGTTATAGGGGGCCGAGAAAAGCTGTTATGTTCCCATGGAGGTAGCGAGGATCTTCACTATGGAGTTGAAATTTTTCCCATTGTCACAGAGTAGGACCTGAGGGCAACCATGGCGAGAATATATATATTGATGAAGGAACGTGGCTGTGGCTTTAGCAGTTTGAGCAGGAAGAGCCACAGCCTCAACCCATTTGGTGACATAATCAAATACGACCAAGATATAATGATTGCCACCAGTGATCTGAGGTAGAGGCCCTACCACGTTTAAACTTATGGTGTGAAAGGGTTATTGAGGCGTAGCGGTTGATACTGATACCTGGCCTTATAGGTAGATTGCTTTTTGCAGGTCATACATGCATTCAGGACTTCAGTTATTTTCTCCATGATGCCCTCCCAGTAATTTTGCTCTTTAACCCACTCATATGTTTTCCATGCTCCGCTATGTCCTAGAAGGGTATGGAACCCAAAATAATGGGTACTCGCTCTGATGGTCTGAGATCTAAAACCTATTCACTCCTGTTTTCTTATAAAACTTCCCATTTTCCACCTTGATATTGCGGGAGTGTTGAGCTAATGTTTTCCTGACGGGTCATCCTTGTCTTCCCAGGCGTTGGGGGTCATAAGGAGGTCGTGCAGCCTCTCATCTTCACTATTGTCCAGGTGAAGGATAGGCAATCGTGTCAAGCCATCAACGTTCTTATGGCGGGTTCCAGCTCTGTGCTCAATCTTCATATTGTAATGTTGGATCTTTAAGGCCCAGCGAGCCAACCGCCCAGTGGGATCCGTCATAACTTGTAACCACTTTTAGGGAGGCGTGGTCAGTGACCACAGTGAAGAAAGTTCCATATAAGAAAGGGCAGTGATATTTTGCAGCCAGCAGGACCGCTAGGCACTCCTTCTCAGTGACACTATAATTACGTTCAGCCTTGAATAAAGTCTTGCTGAAAATAGGAGGTGGGGTAATTCACGCCAATAGCATACAGTTGAGATAGAATGGCCCCAACCGCGTAGTTGGAAGCATTGGTAAACAAGAGGAAAGCTTTACCATAATCATGGTGGTGCAGGATTGGACGCTTTTGCAACAACTGCTTTAGTGTCTCAAAAGCGGCCTGTTGTTCTGCTCCCCAATGAAAAGGGACATTCTTAGCCAATAGACGGACAAGATTTTCACTTAATTGGGTGAACTCGGGGATAAATTAGTGATACCCCATCATAACCAATAATACCTGTATATCACGCAGGGTTTTGATAAAAAGCATTTTGGATATGGCCTTAACCTTGTCTTGGAGGGGTTGAATCCCTTCCTGTGAAATGGCGTGCCCAAGAAAATCTAATTTCCTCCAGAAAAATTTGCACTTGGAGGGCTTTAACTTAATGTTGGCCTCACGTAGGCGCTGAAACAATGCCTTCAGGTGATCAAGATGTTCGCTGAAGGTTTTTGAGAACACTGTAATGTCAATAAGATAAACAATAACGTAACTTAACTTCAGATCCTGCAAGATGTGGTCCATGGATCGCTGGAAAGTTGCAGGGGCATTACATAACCCTTAGGGTAGTTGTGTAGGTTGGAAGAGACGCTCACTGCAAATAAGAGCGCATTTCTCCTGATCTTGGGGAGAGAGGTCCATTTTTCAATATCTACTAGCCAGGTCCATGGCTGAAAAGAAGTTAGAGCTGGATAGTTGAGCTAGGGCGTTGTCAATTTGGGGGATAGGATAACTATTATTCTTGGTGAGGTTGTTCAGTTTATGGTAGTCCATAACTACCTGGCGACCTCCATTAATCTTTATTATCAGTAGAAGGGGGAAAGGCCAAGGGCTTTGGGACGGCACTAGCAACCCAGCGTCCAACATCTGTTTTAGCTCCGTCTGCATCTATAGCTCCTTAACTTTTTAAATTATGGTAGGGTTTAGATCATATGGGACGAGCATCCCTAACGTCAATAGTGTGAGTCCAACCCTTCATGTGCCCATAGTCAGTGTGGGAATTCAGTTGTTTTTTGCTTGCTGGTGCTGATTTATGCTGGATTCCACAAAATGGTTATAAATAATAAAGATATAAAACACTAATAACCAAAAAGTGAATTTTTATAAGGTTTTATTATTGTGGGCGCCATGAAAGAGAAAAACGAAACCCTTGATATTACCGCTCAATATTTAAAGTGTATCAAGGGTCAAAGGAAATTCAATAGGAAATTTGGAATAGCTTGATATTGTCTGAATTAGGAAATATGCGAATTCATCCTATCAAAGCTCAAAAA
>JAKSZP010017552.1:0-71049 GCA_022478985.1 Massospora cicadina
TTGGGTGTTCTTGCTGATAAAAAGGTCTGGAAAACCTGTTTATCCTAGGTCAGGGTTATATGACACCTCATCATTTAAAGGATAAACTCATGTGGATTCTCCATTTCCTCGTTCCTTGTATTCCCCCAGGCTGGGCTTTATTTCTTAGAGGACTACTCCTAGAAAATCCAGTTTCAAACTATCCTGATTCTACCAATGTGTGTTGCTTCTTTCAGTGCCTTGTGACTACTTGTGGTGGACCCAGTTTTTTACCCAAGTTGGACCTACCAATAACATAAGGGACATCACCAGATGCCTTTTGATGTTGATAAATGAAATCAAATTTTTAATATTAATTCCATTTTTATACTTTTATTTATTTTTCTTTATGATCTTTTCTTAATTTTGTAATGCACAGGTTCATTCCAATATGAGACAAAAGAGTTGGGCAGCACCAGCCATGTCTCTGACCACATGACTGATAATCCCATGGAGAACCACCCCTAAACCTGCGTGCCATTTTCAGAATTTGTGACATATTCGCAGACTAAGGTTCTGGTGATGCTGCAAGCAAGCAGTAAGGCCTGGCCCCAAGATAGTGCCACAAACGAGGCCAATTCCTGGCCCAGCTACTTGTTAAGCTCATCATTCTGGTTATTCCAACCAATATTCTTTTAAAAATAAAACTAAATTTAAGCAAGCAATCTGATATTTTATTGTGATTTTCTTATTGAGAAAACAAAACTGTATTTACGGTTGCCTTTTCTCATTTTTAAAGCATTTTCAATAGTTTAAATTATCAAAACCCTATATTAGGCTTTTGATAGATATTCAAATTGTTGCTTCTAAAAGTCTCATATCTCACATGACGAAAATTTGGAGGATTTGAGACACCAGTTGTTCAGTATGCCAGGTCAGTCCTTGTTCTCAAATCCCCAAATCCTTACCTACAATTTCCATCTCTAGTGGGTTTTCTGATTGGTCCAACTTTTTAATCCCTCCTCCAATTTTGTGCATGAATTTGAACTGATATTCACAAGGTCGATGTGCAGATCAGGCTGGCCCCAATCCGTCACATCAACCCTTGTAAATACAAAGCCTCTTGGATCTTCTCAGGGCAGCATGAAAACTCCTCTGGTGTTTGCCTGGTCGCTTCTTCCATCAGATATCCTTTCTATTTTACCAGAAATTGCTAACGACCCATAACCTAACGCTCCCTCAGGATTTGATCAACCTCATATTTCTGGTTGTCCTCCTCCTATGGGTTCAGTGGCCCAGGAAGCTCTGGTTTTAGCCCCAGAATCCTTGAAGTTGTGAACCATGGATAACTGGATGGGCCCTCAACCCTTCTGGGAGGTCTAATTCAAATGCCACCTTAACAACCTGAATCACCTTATACAGGCCTAAGAACTTTGTTCTGAGTTTCTGGCTCTTCACTGGTACTGCATAATTATTCGCTGCCACCAATACCCAATCTCCTGTAGCAAACAATGGTCCTGGCACTCTCTGTTGATCTGCATACCATTTCTGCAGCGCTGTGGCACAATCCAGGTTGTTTCACATTCTCCTTCCAATTTCTGTTATTCTTCAGGATAATTCGTCTTCCCCTGGCATACTCCACCATTTGATCCCCCATCCAACGCTGGATTGTATCCATGATTAGCAAAAAATGGTGACATTCCCGTCAATGATTGGTGGTGGTTATTGTAAGTGAACTGAGAAAGTCTGATCCAGGTAACTCAATTATCCTGCCAATCTGAGATATAGCATTGGATTTATTGCTCCAATATCTGGTTTACCCTCTCTGTTTGCCCATCAGACTGAGGATGGTATGCCGAAGCCCTACATGGGCAAATCTTCAATTTACTGAGCAGACTTTACCAGAATTTCAATACAAATTGGGGACCATGATCCAAAATGATCTCTTCCAGTAGGCCATGATGGGCGAATATCTCGTCAGTGAAAACCCTTGCAGTGTCTTTGGATGAGAATTTTGAGGTAGATGGGAAAAACTCAGCATAGTTTGTTAACCAATCAATAACAACCATTATTGCATCCTTCCCCTGGATCTTAGGTAACCCTGTAATGAAATCCATGCTAACTGACCCCCTGGCTGACCTAAAATTTGGAGTGATACTAACTTACCCACAGGATGCTTTCACAGGGGCTTCAAATGTGCACAAACCAAGCACTCCGCCACATATTTTTTGATATCCTTTTGCAGTACAGCCCATGAATACTTATGTTTCATTAAGTCAATCATCTTCACAACCCCCGGATGTCCCACCAACAGGTGGTCATGTGATGCCTGCAGTACTTCCCACTGCAGTGATGGGTTTGGAACCCATATCTGTGAGTCATGACATATAATTCCATTTTTCTTTTCATATGTATGATGAAGGCTGTGCCATTGGCCCTCCGCCGTTTCTGCCCATACCGCCGCAAAAATAATGTCCTCCTTTGCTTCCTTCAGATCTCCCCTTCCAGTTCATCCTCCTCACTCACCATCATTGCAAATTGGTCTGCCTGGAACATGGTTGCTGTGTTATACTTTTCCAACTCTGCCTTCTCATACGCTAGCCCCACATCCCAGCTCAACCAATCAGCTATGGTGCTAACAGCTCCTGGACTGTATTCCACTCAGAAATCATATTGAGCTTGCTCCACGTGCCAACAGGCTTGGAGCTGATTCATTTTCCTGGGCTCTCAGTAATACTCCAGTGCCCAATGGTCTGTATGTACTACAAAAGGATGATGGGTGTACAACAAGTGGTGCTGCCACTCCTGCAGCGCCGCAACCACCGCCAGAAGCTCATTGTCATATAACAGGTAATTTGTTTCTTCTGGAATCATTTTCTGGCTGAAATAACACATTGGGTGCTCCAACCCGTCCTCCCCCTTCTGTAAGAGCACTGCTCCCACAGCAAAGTTTGAGGCGTCCATTTCAACCACAAAAGTTTTCCTGATCTGGATGGGCAAGGACCAGTGCCAAAATGAGCTTCTCTTTCAGCAGGTTGAATGCCCGCTTCTCTTCTTCCCCCCATATGAATGGTACATTTTGCATTAGTCGTGTAAGTGGCAAGGCTAACATTGATAGATTCTTGATGAACCGCCTGAGGAAATTTACTATCCCCAGAAAACTTCTTACACCTGTCTGATCGGTTGGAGCCTTCCATGCGCGCACCACCTGGATCTTATCTGGGCATACCCCCAGGCCTTTTCCAAATACCACATTCTCTATAAACTTGACTGACCCCTTGTTAAACTAACATTTTGAAGGCTTCAGCTGTAATCCTGTCCCAGCCAATGCCTTCAGGACCTCCTACACATCCCATACATGAGCCTACTTGGAACGTGAAAACATTAGGATGTCATCCATATAAGCGATACAACACTAGCCAATCAACTGACAGAGTACTCAGTTGATCATTTGTTGAAATACTGCCGGGGCATTGTGCAGCCCAAATGGCATAACTCAGTACTAAAACATTCCAAGGTGGCACTTGAATGCCATATATCTTTGGTGCTCCAGCCTCACATGTACCTGGTTGAATGCATCTGCCAAATCAAGCTTGGTGAAAATGTTGCATCCCGTGACCATCAGCAAGATATCTTCCATTAGCGGCATTGGGTAAGGATCCAGCTCCATGACTGCATTTAACCTCCGGTAATCCAAGCATGGCTGTAACTCTCTGCTTGCCTTGGGCACTAGCAACACTGGAGATACCACAGTTGATTTTGATGGCTTAATCAAACCTTCGCTCAACATTGAATTTACATGGTCCTCCAATGTGGCCTTGGCACATTCATTCAACAGATAAACTGGGCATCCATGGGGAAGTTCTGACTCTTCCTTAAACTGGAAAGAGAATGCAAATGGCCCTGTGGGTAAAAATGGCAAATCCTTTTTTGGACCAAAGACCCCCACAAATCTTGGTATTCTGTGGGTAAGACCTCTTCCTGCATGGCCCCCAGGGTTTGAGGCTTATCTAACTTCTGGTTTCCCACTAACAGCCTCCACCTCATTGGTGGACCCCTCCTTAAGTACAATGTTATGGTACTGGAAGGCACATCGATCTGGGGTCTGAACTGATGCCACCACCGCATCCCAAACACTACTGGGTGGGTCAAGTTCTCAATCGCACAAAACTGCGTCCAGAACCCAAATGGGGCATGCTGTACCTTCACTGAAGGGCATACGCACCACAATGGCGCCTTCCGTGAGGCATTGGCAAATATCATCTCCTGTCCTTCCTGCACCTGCAGCTTCAAACGCTCTGCCAATGCCAGTTCAACATAATTCTCTTCTGCCCCAGTATCTATCATGGCATTGCCTTTCCATTCCCCCATCCGTATGAAACTCTATGTGATAAACAGTTGAGAATAAAGCAAAGAAGGCGATTTATTTTTGAATTAGTCTTTCACTTGCAAATTGACTGATGGAAATTTTGACATATTCCCTTGGCACCCTCCCCTTGAACATTTCCCACGTTTCTTGGGGCTGGGTGCCACCCCCATTGACTGGAACAGCCACTTACCAGATACTTTCCCTTTCCCAGTGACATTGATTCCTCCTGCCAGTCCCATGCCAGTGCTAATTGTTTTTCAAGTTGAACCTCTAAGGCCACTTCCTCCCCCAGCGTAGCTTGGACCTTTGCTGCTGCCAAGGCTGCCAGCAAATCTGCCTGCAACCCCTGGTAGAACATTTGTGAGTACTGAGAATTCATAACATGAGCTGCCTTTGCCTGCGGATGGAAGACCTGTGCATACTCCTCTACAGAGTTATAACAATGGCTGACTGTTAATAGTGCTGACCAGGCCTCATCTTTTGACTCATCCAGACATGCTTCCTGGTCAATCAACTCCAAACACTCCTCCATGGAATTTGGTAAACTCTCCTGTTCCTCGATGAGTTCCTTGAACCATCCTGCTAATTCTGGGGGTGATGTATCCACCACCTGGGCTAGTTGGAGCGTGAGAGGGGATACCCCCCTGTTGCCTGTGCCAACCGTTTCTGGAAGCAGATCTGCACAATGACTTGGTGAAGTTTGTCCAACACCTCCATGGATAACTCCACCTGACTGGTGGATGATTTAGGTTTCTCCTGGACCACCATGGTTTTCTGATTTGTTGCCCCCCATAATTGACCCACTTTGTATAGCAAAAATTCCAACAAAAATCCCACCATAACCACGGTCAAGAGATGTTGGTTCCACCCCTCTCCGTTGGTAACCACCGCTTCTTCTTGGGGCCCCTTAAGATTGAGAGAAAGGTATTTGAGCATTGTTTTATGTAATGCACAGGTTCATGCCAATATGTGACAAAAGAGTTGGGCAGCACCAGCCATGTCACTGACCACATGACTGATAATCCCATGGAGAACCACCCCTAAACCTGCGTGCCATTTTTTAGAATTTGCGACATATTTGTGGACTAAGGTTCTGGTGATGCTGCAAGCAAGCAGTTAGGCCTGGACCCAAGATATTGCCATGAACGAGGCCAATGCCTGGCCCAGCTCACTTGTTGCGTTCTTTGTTCTGATCATTCCAGTTAATATTTTTTTAAAATAAAGCTAAATTTTAAGCAAGCAATCTGAGATTTTAATCTGATTTTCTTATTGAGACAACTAAGCTGTATTTACAGTTGCCGTTTTCTCATTTTTAAAGCATTTTTGATAGTTTAAATTATTAAAAGCCTAGATTAGGCTTTTGAGCAACATCCAGATTGTTGCTCATGAAAGTCTCATATCCCACATTATAAAAATTCAGAGGATTTGAGACACCAGTCATTCGATATGCTGGGTCAGTCCTCATTCTTGAATCCCCAAATCCTTACCTATAATTTCCGTCTCTAGTGGGTTTTCTGATTGGTCTGACTTTTTAAATCCACTCTCTGAATTCGTGTGTGAATTTGAACCAATATTCATGAGGTCAATATATGGATCAGGCTGGCCCCAATCCATCACAAATTTATTTTTTGGTATTTTTTTCCTTGTTATTTTTACTTGGGGCTTAACCTATTACTAGGTTCAGAGGTCCATCTTTTTGTTTCCTTACTCCAGTTCAGCAGTTCATTTTTTTTGAACTTAACCAGCTATCATGGTTCATAGGTCTTTTTAAGACTTGGCCACCAATCATAGTTCAGCAGCCCCCACCTGGGACTTGACCAACACTAGGAATTGACCTATATTTTCTAGGTTCAATGGTCCTTCAGGAACATTGCACCTTTTCTCTTCTAGATCCAATACTTAAGATATTTTTGTATGGACCTGGTTCACTACATGACCATCTGTGATGTTCTTAATTGTTTAGGCATCATTCACCATCTTGGAAATCACTCTGAACGGACCCAACCACAAAGCATCCAGCTTATTACTTGTCCAAGACCATGGGTGTCGCAATAGGCTACTCTATCCCCCACATGGTACTCCTGCATTGCTGGTTAATTCTTGTCATCCATTAATTTTGCTTTGATCCTTTTCTTTAAGGTTGTATCAGATGCTTACAGTTGCAGTTTGATCATAATAATGGCCAGTTGTTCAGGTATTGATTGGTACTCATCCCTTCTGCTGGCTCTACTGCAGAATGCATATTTGGTGACAACGCTGCCCTTTTTCTGTAAAGTAATTTAAACGGCATTTTTCCTGTCACTATGTGTTGGTTTATGTTATAGGCAAAGGTAACCAAACTTGAGGTAAGTTCCCCCATTTGAAATTTTTCACATGACCAATTTTATTAGCATTGCAGCTAATGTTCTGTTAACTCTTTCCGCCATTCCGTTCATTTCTGGTCTGTATGTAAATAACACCATTTTTGATCCCCATCAACTCATTAAGCCTCAGGATAACATAGAAGGTTATGTTGGTTCCATTGTTTCTCAAGGTCACTTAAGGCATCTGTGCCTGTGAGCCACTTGTTCCAAAATGAACTTCACTTTTCTCACAGCAATCACTTTGCTCAGGGCTTTGGTTTTTACCTATCTAGTTAGATGGTCTATGGCCACGATGATATACTTTGTGCCTCCTGTATTGATAATCAGGGATCCTATCACATCTATTGATACAGTGTGCCACATGAATCCAGGGCGTACTAGCCTGTATTGTCATGGTTGGATGACGTTATAGTAGGAACTGATGCTAGAGATAAGGGTGGGTGACAGGAGGCCCAGAAGGTGAAACTTCAGGCTCTTCCTGACCTGAAACACACCTTAGATCAACGCTGGGTGCAAGCTAAGCATGCCCAGGTTGATACTAATGGGGTGCAAAACGCCAGCCTCTTGTCTCAGCCCAGGCACTGAAACGAACAATTTACATTTTAAACAATAAAATGGTTTAATTTTCTTGGTTGGAGAGCAAGGGTTCGAGTCCCACTCCAGCTATGAAATTTTAAGCTCAGGTAAAATACAGCTTCAATTGATTACTTGAGTGAAGGCACTTTCAGTGAATTTTTCTAAAACGGATGGAAGCATCTGTTTATCAGAGTGTCAAGGCTTGGGCGCACTTCCGCAGAACCTGAATTTCCCCAGCCCACTTTAAATATGTTTTGCGACCAACATTCCTTGTTGGTTGATTTTTCTTTAATAAATTTACCCGTTATTTTACATTTTTTTACAATGGTTCCTTGGGCGAACATGGTGGTGGACCTCTTCAGGGAGGTCTCCAACTATGTGGGCCACTACCTATTATCACCATTTACACAAATCCCAGGTGCTTTCTTGGGCCGTTCAGGTCCCCTCCAGACCAATACACCCAAGACTACTCGCGCCAAGTTACCCTCAACTATGGACTCCCCGTTGGTGTCTACTCAAGTTGGGAGTTTTCTTACTTACCTGTTCTCATATGTGGTGCTTTACACCCTCGCCTGGGTTACCTTCTGCTCAAGCACCATTCTAGGTGCTCCATTTCCCATTCTCTTAATGGCTAGTTCCCTAGCAATGTGGGTTTTCATCCCACATCACCTTGCTGGGAACAAGAGAGTTACAGACACTCTCTTGACATTAGTTGACCAACCTTATCTCTATATGAGCATATGAAATATCCGTGTGGGACTTTCAATATTAGTAAATTGGGCGTGTTGGCCATTTATCACTGCCATGATGGTGCTCACCACAGTTTTCTCATTAGGTTTTGTATTAATACATCTCGGCGTTGTTTTTATAACTACCAATTGGGAAGTGTCCACCCTTCCTGCTCACACCTGGTGGTCTCAGACTTTTTGCGATCATCTTGTCAAAACCCTTTTGGATAGTTTCCCCGCCCCAACCCAGAAGGGGCTAGGTAATTTGGCCATCATCGAATCAAAACATATAAATAAGGGAACCAAAAAGGCGCGTGCACTTCTTAAAATGAGGGAATCTTATCCTTCTAATCCTTCTACTTCTTCTAAATTTGGAACTGTACAGGGGTCTAGCCCCAAGAAGGAAGTAAAGGTTTCAGACAATTCCGCCGCGATGATGTCACTCATGGTCATCCCTATAAATACAGCATCCTCGACTAGTGATCTTTCCTTGAATCATGAGATGCTTCCCACTGATTTCCTCCCTGTCTCAGCAGAAATTGGGAATATTGGAGGGTTGGAACCCAAATTTAACAAAAAAAAAGGGTTTCCATTATCATTTTTCTCCCCAACATGTTTCTGAGGTGCATGCTGAGTCATCAATTCAGGGCTTGGGAGTGATGGCCCTGGATAGCGATGCACACTGAACCCTTGGAATAAGTGTGGGTTCATTAGAACCAGAAAATGCGTTTTATAATGAAAGCAAAATATCACAAAATGAGCCATCTATATTTTCATATGGTCTGGATGAGGATTCTACTTCTGTATATCAGATTACTCCTGAGAACCCTCGTTTGACCCCTACCATGATTAGGGGCTCTCAGGAAGTGGAAAAAGAACTACATTATAAATATAAAGATGTTTATGCACCTGATTTAAAACTTTTCTCTCTTGTTGCAATCACATTTGCAACTTATTCAATTCAAGTCTGATTCTAGTTTGATAATCTCACAGAGGAGATTAATCTGCGCCCATGTCAGGTAGCAGTTGGGCAAGTAAGGTAAGAGGAGCAGGTGGTAGGCCCACAGCCTCAAACGTTCAAAAATGCCCCGGAGAAACTGGCGGAATAGAAAAAAATGTAAAAAAATTGGTGGTCACTATTTCCCCAGAAATCCTCACTTGGCAAGCGCGATGCAACCAGTACATCAACACGCCGCACTCCCAACCACTCTCGTTGGTGGAATATGGAGTCTGTGTGTTTCTGGACATCCAACAAACAGCTCTATGGGAAAATTTTGTGGGAATTTTCACACTTTTTTCCTGACCGCGGTGTACATTGCACCTCACTCCATGTCATGCAGTTTGCTGGACCTCAGTTTTGAAAACAAGGAGGCAGCAGATAAAGCTGCTGCGGTGCATGTAGTGATCAACCTCCCCAAAGGGCAATGGGTCATCGAAACCAAATGCACCAGATAGACAAAATCAAACCAAATTTTCCTCACATTTGACTTTTGCCTACTACGGTAAAACGTGCCATTTTGGAGCAACACCTGAAAGATGGTCTCACCATTTACAGCGAAATACAATCTTTCAAGATGCAACGCTTTATGCTGATGCCACACCTGTGCACCGGCAAAGCCATTGCAGTTCTGACCCCAACTGAGGATATTGTGAAGGACCTAACCCAGATCACGCACTCCACATATATCAATATCGAAGGGCATACCACCCACCCTTTCCAGGTAACCGTGGACAGCGCGCCCCCCATCTGCACCCACTGTGATGCATTCAGCCATTAGGCACATGCATGCCCCACCAAGGAGGGCATCACATTCCAAGAGCACCCCTCGGCGGCCATGGCCAGCAGAGGGGCGCACTATGAGCTAACCGCAAGTACCAAAGAAGCTTTCCCATGGGGAGCACAAGGCTGCTACCTACTGGTAAAACCTATTTCCCCACAAGAGTGGAAGAAGGCAAGCAGGCCCGCAGGGCTGCGGCCAAGGAAGTGGCCAAAGTCACCACCACTATCCCACAATCCTAACGCCAGGAGGACATTGAAACCTTTGTGGCGGAAGCAACTCAGGAATCCATCAACTAATCAGATTGGGAAGCCCATGCTGTTTGGGCCACCCAATCTGAGGATCCGATGGATGACTAAATTTCACCCAATCTTTACAAACAAGCTCCAGTCAAAACCAACTTGGTCTCCAAACTACCTGAAAAAAAATTTTTTGACCCGTTAGATGGTGCACCAAACTCATCTGCACCACAAAAAATTCATCTGACGTCGGGGAAACAAAAAGTGAAGGCAAAAGCCAACGCAAACCTTTCTGCTAAAATCAACAAAACTACCAATAGCATTGCTGCAAACACCCACGCTGCCATGAAGGCCTGTGGGGATCTAGAGGAGGCTAGTGGGCCCAGGTGCCCACCCCCTCGCACCTTAGGTGTGAGGGGGAAACCTTCACTTTAGGGACGTTGAATATCGCCGGACTCAAGGTCTCACCATCCCAGGCTAGGAAACTGAGTTTTTTTACAAAAAAATTTACCCATGGATATCCTGGCCATACAGGAGTCCCAATGTTTATGAGGTTCCGAGGATTCTTGGAAAACCATGCTCCTCCCATCCCTATCCTTTTGGTCAGAGCACTGTGGGGTGCTAGTTCAGAAAAACAATTTTTCAAATTTTTATTGTCAGAATCCTTCCTCAATGGCTAAGTCCTCGTTGTCACTTTCTCGTGGGCTGACATGGCACATGCTATCATCAACATCTACGCCCCAACCTGTGCACAAGAATGTCAGGAATTTTCTCGTCAGTTAAATCCCTCCCGTCACCCCCAGACCCTTTCATAGTTGGCGATATGAACTGTTGGCTAAACACACCAAAGGACCGTTGCCTTCCTCCTCCCACGCCCCCCAGGGTCACATAGAACTTCGCGTTCTAAAGGCCACCCTTGGGTTAATGGATGCGCTGCTGCAGCGAGCCCCACTGCTCAAAAACATGACGTGACCCCACATCCACAACAGCCAATTAAGGTACATGACCTGCATAGACCTTATCCTTATGCCGGCGAAATTCCAACCCCACATTTCCCACTTCAAAACAACAAAAATCGAATTCTCCAACCACCAGCTGGTCTCAATAACCTACCACCTACCTGTCACAGTGTCTAAGGCCCCACATTGGTGCAAACTCCGCCCTCCCAAACTTGCGTCGCCAGGATTTTCCACTTGGGTGGAATCAGCAACTTTGGGAAAAGAGTTTGTTACACCATTTTGCGCGGACCCCATCTCCACATGGGCAGCCTTCAAAGAGGATACCATCCGCCACTCTCACCACCTCTCCTCCTGACACTCACAAGCCACATCGGCCATCATTTCACGCGCTCTGGCAGAGTTGGCACACCTGGAGTCCAACATCTCAGCTACAGGATACAGCCCTGCATGGGGCCAGAAGTGGGCGGAGGCAGCTTCCCACCTCATCATGCTTGAAAGGAAACACAAACATCAGGTTTGTGTTCAGTACAGGGCCAAACGTATTACATAGGGCGACAAGTGCACTGCATATTTTTTTAAAAAATTATTTGCACCACGCCAGAGCGTGGCCTGCACACAGGTGTGAAGATCGGATGATTCCATCGTGGATATGCCAGCTGAAGTGGCAATTGAAATACAAAAGTATTACTCTGAGTTATACCAGTCCAATCCAATTCAGCTGGCTGAAGTGGCGGAATTTCTTGACTGAACCCACATCTGCACCATTTCCCAATACCCAGAAATAATGAATTTGATTACTCCAAACGAATTATGGACAGCCAACCGCGGTGCACCAAACCGGAAATGCCCAGGCCCAGATGGCATTCCATATGAATTCTATAAAAAGTACTTCAAATATATATCCCCACTACTTCTTGCCTTGCTTAACCAGAGCCTTCTGGAAACGCGCCTCCTACCAGGAGGACAAGAGACCTTCACCATCACACTATTCAAGAAAGGGGACAAGCTAGACTTAGCCAACTGGAGCCCCATTTCTATAACTAACACAGATGCAAAAATTTTAACAAAAATCATGGCTAACCGTTTAAGGATTGTAGCATCTGCCACCATCTCCCCAGAACAATTTGGTTTCATACCCAGAAGGTCAATTTGGGACAACGTGAACTCTGTGGCTAACGCATGCCAGTCCACAGCCTCTGGAGCACTTGTATTCTTGGACCAACAGAAGGCCTATGATAGAGTTAATTAGGAATACCTCAGGGCCTGCCTCCATCAATTCCGCTTTCTCCCTCGCTCATCAACTGGGTAATGCTGCTCACGGAATCTTCAACAATGGCAGTGCTTGGCCCTGGCTTCCTAACGGAAGTAGTCTGCCCTCAAAGGGGCTTACGACAAGGGGACCCCCTTAGCCCACTCTTATACAACTTCAGCCTTGACCCACTACTTCAAAACGTGAATGCACAACTTACTGGGGTCCATGTGCCAGGCCAAGCCTCAGTCAAGATGATGGCGTTTTCAGATGACTGTGTGGTTGGGGTGTCTAATAATAAAGATGCACGCGCACTTGAAGCTCTCATCCAGGAGTATTCCTGGGTAAGTAACGCTGCACTGAACGCTTTTAAAACTGAAATCATCTTCCTTGGTTGGTATCAAACCTGCTGGGCCCCAGCAACCAGTGCCAGACCGGCCCATCTGCTCGCACACGTGCTCGCCCTCCCTGCTCACCCCACACCGCCCCACTGGTGCTCCCCTTCGTGCCACGCCCTACCATAGGGCTGGTCCGCCATCTGGGCGTGTGGGTGGAGGCAGGCGGGTACGCATCAGCAGTAATGGAGAGTCATATTCTAGACAACGTGACAAAGCGCATCGCCTCCCTCAGAGCCCACCCTACTTCCCTTACTGGCAGGGTTGTTTTATCCAACTCTATGCTCCTCTCCAAAGTCTGGTTTGGAGACCACGCCATCCCCTTCTCCCCAAGCTTTTTCAAATCCTTGTATGCCCTGCTGCAAGGATGGCTTTGGTCAGGCCGCCCTCCACCAGTACGGCTAGAGGTCATGTTTGGCCCTCATAATTATGGTGGCATAGGCCTGCTTGACTTCAAAGCCCATGCAGCCAAGATCCTGGGCACCTGGATTGAAGCTGTCACTGCCCCTATGCTCCCCTCCCAACATTGGTCCCGCGCGGCCTGCTCCAACTTCTCCCGCGCCTTGGGCCTCAACAATCCATCAAACCCTCACTCCCTGATGAAATACCTGGCTTCACACCCATTGGCCACAGGTCCTCATGGGACTAAAACCCACTACAAACGAATCCTCCTCTCCATGTGGAGCACTAAGTGGACAATTAGTATTATTGGACACACAGCCCAGAGAGGCCGCCCCTCTTCTCAGTTCACACAAGAGTTACAGGGGCTACCCATCCAAGATGGCATGATCCCCACACGGCCCCATGTCCTATCCAGGGTGGACTACCTGGACATGATGGACATCCCTTACTCCATTGAGACCCAAAAAACTATCTGGAAATATGCACACCATCCTCTGTTGCAGCCTCAAATCCATTCCCATGTGTGGCGCTGCCTGAGGCGGGTGTACCATATGGCTGAGCGCTCTAACGCTTTACACTCATCCTGCGTCGTGTGTGTCCAGTATGGAACGCTGTTCCACCGCCTGGAGAAGTGTCCTACCTCTAAAGTGATATGGAGAGAAGTTCAACGTCTGCTGTGCCAGGATCAAACACATCCCTTCAGTCTGTCAAGATATATGTTTGCTTTATCAATGGCCTCCCCCTTCCACCCTCCCTCTGTGCTCTGGTGGTTGCAATCGCCATGTGGACTATCCAAACGATTGTCTTGGATGCCATCGCAGGCTCCACCCCCACCCTCCCAGAAGCTGTCCACAGATTCCGGTCTCATTTGGTGGACCACTTTCAGGTGTGGATGTTTGGATACCTCCCACTGCATCACCGACAGCTGGTCTCCTCCTGGTTCCCAGTTTGGTTCATCAAATCAGACCCTTTCCTCCACACATGTTCAATTGTGGCTACGGCCCCTTCACACGTTCCCTCCCCCTCCTCATAAGTGGCGTTCCCGCTGGCAACAAGAGATAGCATCGCTTCTCTGGGGTGCCTTCCCTGTTACTAAGTTTTGTCTCTTCTGGGTCAAATTTGGAAGTGTCCGTCCCATGGTCAGCCTTCCTCGCAGTAAATTTAAAAAGATGTATATGCACCTTCAGAAGGTGTGGTAGGATATGTGGCCTCAGTAGTAAGAGTGGCCCACTACCCTTCCCCTTCTATGATTCCAAAACATACCCTGATGGCTTGTTGAGACCGGAGGAAATTTTTTGGGTGAAGTGATGGCGTTTTCTACATTAGATAAATCCCATTCTGGATACCTCTTGTTGACTGCTACTCTTACTTCCACTTATGGATAAATTCAGCACAACTATTTTGGTGGATACTGGTGCTTTAAATAATTTTATTGACCAAAACCTCGCTGACTACCTTGAGTTGAGTTACTCACCTGGTGGTATGGTTAGAGGTGGGGCATCTCAATGTATCCCCACACTGAACGTCAGAGAGTCAATCAATTTTCAAGTAGGTTCTTATCTATTGTCTGATCAGTTTCAAGCTATCAAAAACCTCTTGTTTCCCATCATTATGGGTGTTAAGTGGTGGCGGAAGTTTGACATCAAAACTAATTTGAAAGAAAACACTTTATCCTTGTCTTTGACAAACGGTCACCAGTTGATTGTTCCTTTGTCTGAGGATAACGTCCAAGGCAAATTACACCATTGTCCCAATGTTCCCAGTCCGCATCTTGCCCCTTTGCTGAAGCCCACTGTGGGACTTTCCTTACCTTCTTGTTTGGGGGAGTTGGCATCTTCTTTTGATGCAGCTTTAGCTAGTATGCTACCAGAACATTCCGAGTTTGATTTTGAATTTAAACTAACTGTGGATCTGGTGCGTATTTCTTCCCCCATATACCCATTGACTGTCCAGGAGGAAGAGGTTTTAGATGTATGGGTGAAGGAGCAGTTGGCCAAAGGTGCCATCTTTCAGCGTACCTCCCCTGTTTGCTCCCCACTTCTCTTTGTGGAGAAGGCTGATGGAACTTTATGTCCATGTGTCAATTATGGAAATCTAAACAATGTGACTGTACCTGACCTCCATCCCATCCCTTTGGATTCCCAGATTGCACGCTATGTGGAGAAGGCGAAGGTCTTCTCCAAGCTGGATTGCCTCAATGCGTTCAATCAAATCCGGATAAAGAAGGGCCAGTAATAGTTAACCGCATTCTGTACCAGAAAAGGAATTTTCCAGTTTACGGGTTATGCCCTTTGGGCTTAAGAATGCCCCTGCCATCTTTCAACGCCGCATTGATGCTGCATTGGGAGACTTGTTGGGGGTATATGCAGTTGCCTACATGGATGACATTCTGGTGTTTTCCCCTGATCATGAGTCACATGCAGTACACCTTTGACAAGTAGTGGAGAGATTGAGGGCCTCTTGCCTTACAGTCAAGATTAGTAAATGCGAATTTTTCAAGTCATGGGTTACTTTTCTGGGCAACGTCGTTTTTGACCAGGGCCATATGATAACTCCAGATAAGGAGAAGGCTATTCGTAAGTGGCCTACCCCCACCCCTGTCAAGGAATTGAGGAGCTTTTTTGGGGACGTGTACGTTCCTCAAGAAGTTCACACCCAGTCTCTCCTAGGTGGCAGCCCCCTTATATAAAGCCAGTGATGCCAAGGTGCTTCAGTGGTCCCCCATTTTGAAGGATGCTTTTCAAGCGGTGAAGTGCACCTTGTTATCCACATCCATCCTTCGCCATGTTGACCCTGCAAAGGAGTTCATTGTGTCCTCAGATGCTTCCAACTTCGCCATTGCGGCTGCCCTGTTACAGGTGGGTGAAGATGGGTCCAAGCATCCCGTGGGATATTTTTCTAGGAAAATGTCTCTGCATGAGTTAAATTACGCCGTATATGACAAGGAGTTATTAGCAGTGGTGGAGGCGCTGATTTACTGGCGTCACCACTTACATGGCTCTTCCCAACCATTCCAGGTAAGCACAGACCACCGAGCCCTGTTGTACTACCGTGCTCCACATGTTCTAACACCACGTCAGACCCGGTGGCATGAGACCCTTGCCCTATTTGCATTTTCCTATGAGTTTACCAAGGGCAAGGAGAATGGTTTGGCGGATTCTTTGAGCCGCAACCCTGCTTTGGCTCCCAATCCAAAGGAGGTAGAGATTCACAACACCCAGTTGATGATTCCACCGAGTATGATTCTGCCTCAACTTCCTAAGTCTACGGTACATATGCCAGCGCTCATGCCTTTGGAAAATGCAGCAGAATATATCATGTTTAGGAAGGTAGTTCTTTCTCAGCCATTATCAGCTGAATATGCTGTTGTTCTTGCTAAGAGCGCCCTGAATCAGGAGGACTTATCCAGGGGTTATCACATGAAGGATTAGATGGTGTGGTTTCAGGGGCGCCTATGGGTTCCTGCTGGACCACTGCGCCTGGAGATCATCCAGGACCATCATGATGGAATCACCGTTGGTCATCCTGGAAAAGCAAAGACCTTGGAGTTGATACGACGCACTTACAATTGGAAGGGCTTGCCTGTTCAGGTAGGGCGGTACTGCAAAGAGTGTCTGATCTGCAATCAGATGAAACCTAATCGGCAACTTTTAGCAGGGTTTCTGGTACCAGTCCAAAAGGCTGAAGGGCCCTGGACTTCCCTATCAGTGGATTTCATTGTGGAGTTACCCGTTTCAGATGGGTATGATGCAATCATGGTGGTGGTGGACCGCTTTACAAAGTTCGCCCACTTTATTCCTTGCAGAACAACTATAACTGCCGCTGAAATGGCCAGGCTCTTAGTCGCCCATGTATTTGCGCTTCATGGAGTTCCTCAATAAATCATTAGTGACCGGGGACCCCAGTTCACCTCCATCTTTTGGGAAGAGTTGTGTAAAACTCTTCAGATCTGCCCCTGCCGTTCAACTGCTTATCACCCCCAATCAGATGGGCAGATTGAGCGAGTGAACCAGTGCTTGGAACAATCTCTGCGTTGTTACACCACCGCAGACCATTCAGATTGGGTTCATCACCTTCCCATGGCCCAGTTTAGTTACAACAACACTTTGCATTCATCAATCGGTTGTTCACCTTTTTTGCTAACCACAGCTTTAACCCTGCTTTTAACATGGAGCCCGGCTGTGGTTCCAAAGTGGAAGCGGTGCTGGACTTTGCTAAGACTCTCAAGAAGGTCCATCAAGGGGTGTCCACAAGTTTGGAGGCGGCTATGCTGGTTTATAAGGAGAATGCTGATGGAAAGTGCTGAGTGGGTCCAGCATACAAGGAGGGGATCTCGTGATGCTTGATGCTCACAACATCCCTATCAAGCAGCCATGCAAAAAACTGGGTCCAAAGAGGATTGGTCCTTACTGGGTAATTAGAAAGGTGGGACATTCTCATACCAGTTGGATCTTCCCGACATGTTTCAGATCTTCTCCATCTTTCATGAAAGCAAGTTGAACCTGTTTGAGGGCTCTCCTCCTGTGACCCTTGAGGCTTATCTTGTGGATGGGGCACCGGAATGGGAAGTGGAGGAAATAGTAGCCTCCCTCTGGGTTAAGCGACGCCTTGAGTACTTGGTATCTTGGAAAGGGTTTGACGCAGCAGAAAACAGTTGGGTGCCAGCATGGGATTGTGTACATGCCCAAGACCTGATCAAATCATTTCATAATCATTTCCCTGAGGCTGCAGGATCTCAGCCTAAGCCAGCCGTTGCTGCTATGAAGTTGCCGCCAGCACATAAGAACTTCTCCTTAGCAAACGCCCCTGGAGGGGGGTGGAGCCCAAGAAGGAGGAGAGGGTAATGTCATGGTGGATGACATTATAGTAGGAACTGATGCTAGAGATAAGGCTGGGTGACAGAAGGCCCAGAAGGTGAAACTTCAGGCTCTTCCTGACCTGAAACACACCTTAGATCAACGCTGGGTGCAAGCCAAGCATGCCCAGGTTGATAATAATGGGGTGCAAAACGCCCAGCCTCTTGTCTCAGCCCAGGCACTGAAACGAACAATTTACATTTTAAACAAAAATGGTTTAATTTGCTTGGTCGGAGAGCAAGGGTTTGAGTCCCACTCCAGCTATGAAATTTTAAGCTCAGGTAAAATACAGCTTCAATTGATTACTTGAGTTAAGGCACTTTCAGTGAATTTTTCTAAACGGACGAAAGCATTTGTTTATTGGAGTGTCAAGGCTTGGGCGCACTTCCGCAGAACCTGAATTTCCCCAGCCCACTTTAAATATGTTTTTGAACATTCCTTGTTGGTTGACTTTTCTTTAATAAATTTACCCATTATTTTACATTTTTTTACAATGGTTCCTTGAGCGAACATGGTGGTGGACCTCTTCAGGGAGGTCTCCAACTATGTGGGCCACTACCTATTATTACCATTTACACAAATCCCAGGTGCTTTCTTGGGCCGTTCAGGTCCCCTCCAGACCAATACACCCAAGACTACTCGCGCCAAGTTACCCTCAACTATGGACTCCCCGTTGGTGTCTACTCAAGTTGGGAGTTTTCTTACTTACCTGTTCTCATATGTGGTGCTTTACACCCTCGCCTGGGTTACCTTCTGCTCAAGCACCATTCTAGGTGCTCCATTTCCCATTCTCTTAATGGCTAGTTCCCTAGCAATGTGGGTTTTCATCCCACATCACCTTGCTGGGAACAAGAGAGTTACAGACACTCTCTTAACATGTATCCCACTATATTTTTATGAGGTTTGTAAATTTGTCATTCCACACAATAGGCCAGGTAGTCAGCGACATCATGATTGATCAATCTTCAGTAGTAGTACTGGTGAATATGGTCCATGGTCTTCCTTAGGCCACCATGGCAAATGATTTTGTGTGCAGATCAAATTTTTCGGCTTGATCTGATGGCTCTGGAAATAAAAATCATTTTCTATCATTCATTTTTAATAAATGTCTATTTCTTAACTCGGTGTTATTCATCACTTTCTTTAGAACACCTTTAAACTCTTGGGATTAATCTTTGACATTGCTTTAATCTTTTGGAATTATTTGTCCATTTGATAATAGACAATATGGACTGCAGGCAATCTTGATAGTATGTCAGCATTTTGATGTGCTGCTCCAATCTGGTGTAGTATCTCAAATCATAGGCTTGTAATTTTAAAGCCCATCAGGCCAGTCGCCCCTCTGGTTCCTTCAAGTTATGGAGCCAGCGCAAGGATGAGTAGTCTATCACTACTTTGAAGTGATTCCATGGATGTACACTCAGAATTGCTTGCACACATAGACCATCACAAGACATTTACACTCACAGTATAATTTCTCTCCACTAGCATAAGTGATAGACTCATATAGCCCACTGGATGTTTGTCCCCATCTTCATCCACTTGGCTCAAAATTGATCTAATTGATATCAACAATGCATCAGTTTGTATAATAAATTCCAGATCAAAAGTCAGGTACTTTAAAACAAGATTGGTCATTAGATATTGGCATAATTTTTCAAACAACTCCTGAGCTTCTTTGTTCCACACTAATCATTTTTTTCAAGCATTTAATAAGTGGAACTAAGGCTCCACAATTTTACAAAATCCCTTATAAATCAGCAACAGTAGCCAACCATCCTAAGAAATACTTGGATATCCTAAACACTCTTCAGGAAAGACATCTGTTAGATTTCCTTAATCTTCTGATGCTGGGTTTCAGTCCTCTGGATTTAATAATAAACTTAAATACTCAAACTCCTTATTGAAAAAATGGCATTTCTTCATCTTAAATCTCAAGTTTGCAGTTGCCAGGCGCTTATCATTTCTTCTAAGTGCTCCAAATGGTATGTGAAAGTCCTGCTGAATACATTTATATCGTCCAGATATACTAAAAAACAGGGTAACTTCAGATCACTAAAGATAGAGTCCATTGCTTTCTGGAAGGTCGCCAGCGCGTTACACAACCCCGAGGCATTTAGGTCAGCTGGTAAAGTCCATGTGCGGTAATATCTGCATAATTTTTTTGGTACTCCATTGGCAAATCGACTTGTCCTTATCCTGAAATTAAGTCCATCTCCAAAAAGTATTTGGTGTTCCCTAGGCAATCAAGCACATTGTTGATCCTTGGCAGTGGATATGAATCCATCTAAGTGATTTTGTTCAGTCAGCAATAATTAATCACAACTCAATTTGATCCATCCTTTTTTTACTATAAGGATTGGACTTTCCCATGAACTCAACAATGTAATGAGGAGCCCATTCTCAACAAGCTTGATGATTTCTTAGCTTATCACAGCTTCAGCAGCTCTAGACCTTTAACAAAGGTCTTATATGTATAAGCAATTATTCCACTGTGTCAACCTTGAGGATCACGTTCTTTACACATTTTAGGTCATGGTCATCTTGGAGGTAATCTCCCAGGACTTTGCAAATAGTTAAAGTACTTCTTCTGGATGATGTTCAGTCAATTCAGCAAGCTTCTCCTGATCTACTAAGACATTGACACTTTTGGAAGTTTCTTCCAGCAATCCCATTTCAGTTAGCATTCCAAAATCATGGAATTTGCTGATCTCAGCTATCAGGATTAAATGGAAATGTGACGACTTGATTTTTTCTATCCTCATCAATTTTGTTCCCAGATTAGCCAGTAGCACGATTACTTCTCTATATCCTGGCATAATTATCCCCAGCGCAACCTATGGTTTGATTCTTGATTTCATCCATGAGCCAACAAATTCTCCATATAGTTTTCTGGAATCTCAAGTGTTAACCTGTGTTAAAGATTATCTGCATCCCAGGCAGTAGAGTGTTTGTTTTTTTGTTCTCAAGTGGATTCCACGATTTTCAAAAACTTCTTCAGCATTTCTCTCCGTTTTTTCCCAACCAACTTATATTGGATGGTGACAATGCCATCACTAAAAATTAAATTTACAAAGTTTTTATCTTAGTCACTGGTGACTCTCTCACACTGATATACCAAGAACAAGGTCTCCCCAAAATGGTCAAAGTATTCTCCTTGAAAATACATTTTACAAAAAATTTTCTCATGGACTCCATCATTGTCAGGATATCCTAATTCTGGTTTAGCAACATAATGGAGGGAGCTGATACCACTAGTGAACTAAACTGGAGTGGCAGCGCACTTTATGCTCCACAGGATATTGTCATCTCTGGTCTGGCCTTCCATATTCCTTCCAGCGCCCTAGCCCAGCAAAATCTTCATTTGTATTAACAATTTGGGAGAGAAAAATGTATAGGGGCGCTCCACTGGCAATGATTGCCTTCATTATCACTCAGTTAACAATGATATCCACATATTTGCACTTAAAATATTGTAATAGGGTATTTACTGAGTGAATTGTGGCATTATTTGCCAAATTGAGAGAAATATTTAGTTGTGCTGAGAGAATAGGGAAAGATTCCATGATTTCACAAATTAAAATGGATACGTTTTCCTAATCTAATCTTATCATGAGTAAAACCTCCTGGTCCTTAATAGTTTAATCTTGTCTTCTAGATGACGAGCATATGATCAAGCCACTTACTTCACAAAATTTGGATTGATACACTTTGTTTTGGCTTGAGTGATAACCTTTACATCCATATTAACAACCTGATATAGTGTATCAGTTGCTTCATCGTCTACAAAGAGATTGGAAATGTCTATATTATCATTCATAATATTGGGAGGAACAGATTTAACTGTGATGCTAGATTGTTCCATCTCTAGACCGCGGGGCCTTTTCCCAACTCCTGACAGCTTTCCTTCTCCTTTGCCTGGACTAAGGTGACATGCTCCTTGAGCTTCTTTCTCCAACATTAAGCGGCTACATGTCTAGATTTAACACACATGTGGAAGCAGATTAGCATCTTGGCTGCTTGCTTTTGTACTTTGGGCTTGTTCCCTGACACAACTCAATTTGCTTGCTCCTTATTCATCTTAGCAAATTTTGCAATGTTTTGAGCTTGAGTCTGGATCACTTTGAAAGCTCTGTTTGGGGATTCAAAAGTGGCTCCTAACATCTTCAAATGATACTATTTGATATGTGGCCATTTGTATTACTAACACTAAAGCCATAGTTCTATGCAAATCACAACAGGGCCATAACGCCACTTGGATCATGATTTGGATGTCAAAATACATTAGCATTTTTGCACCAGCCAGTATCTGTAATTCCTGGTAGAATCTGTCTGCAAAACTTAAGGGGTCTCATCTTACAGAATTGAATCTCCATAAAATATTTGTTTACAGGTATACCTCTGCATGGGGCTTTTAAATTCTAGCATGATGGCTTCTTTGGCCTCCTGATAAGACCATTTGTCCCCATTTAGATGAGGTAACACTAGATTATGATAATATGTGTCAGGCAGTTCATGACAGTCACTATCTTCTTTCAGTCACTGAAACAGAACATTATCATCTCAAATAATTGAAAAAATGCAGGAGTGTTATCATGATAGAATGCAGGTAATTTTGGTGTGCTTTGAATTTATCAGTGGCTCCACTAACATGTATATACTGTATGAAAACTCTATTGAGCATTGGAGTGACTTTAGGTGCCAGCTCCAAAATTTCTCCAAATGACCCAGGCATATTTTGGGTGGGGTTATTCTTACTGACTGGAGTTGTAGGCGTTTCTTTTTCAGCTGCTTCCACCTCCACTTGTGCACAATCATATTTATGGTCCTTCAGTTCTTCTATATGCTTCAATTGTCACAGTATATCTTCAGTAATCCAGCAAATGCATGCTTGGTCTGCCTCTCACTCAGTTTGAAACAAACTCCCTTGATCAGTTGACCACTCCTTGGGCTTCAGGGAGTTGACTTTTCCACAGAGGTCATTGGTGTTATTTCCCACTTGTTTGACCTCTTCCTTTGCCTTTGTCACCCGTTCATCCAATGGAGTGAAGCCAGCTTGTAACGTTATGTTAAGCGCATAAATATTGGCGGTTTCAAGTTCTTTCCTAAGCTTGCATGGTTCAGTTTTTTAAGACATATTTGATTTGATCTTTGTATTAAATTCAGCTAAACTCAAATCCTCCTGTAGTGAGCACAATTCTTAAAACTTTGGGGAGCTTGAACACTCAATTGAGTTTATAATGATAAGTTCAGGATTTTTCTTAGTTATGAACCATACTCACTTCAGCTCCCTTGTTCAACTGCACAGGTTCCTTATATTCTTGTTGTATAATTTGATAATATGATATAGTAGGCAAAAGTAGTATGAAGACTAATACTCTAGTTGAGCTGATAGCCAAGATAACTATTAGGTCCAATGCCAACCTGGTGCTTGTCCTCATATTGATCTCTTCTATGATGGTAGGGGCTTCTTCCCTATTTTGTCTGGTAGAAAATAACATAGGGTAAGGTTCAGAGGTACTTCTTCCCTCTTGTTATGCAGAGTTCACAAAGATTAACAATAATATAGACAAAGGATCTTCTTGACCCTCTTTCTCTAATCACAAGAGCAAACAGTCTAAATTATAAACTAAATATAATTGTATATTCAATCAGATCTGCTTTTTTATAAAAATAATCAAGGGGATTATATAGGGAATTTGGTGCACAACTTTTTCAGATGGCATCCCTAATTAATAATGGCAGCCATTGCTGATGAGTTAACACTCCAGGGTCACACAAAACAATGATCTTCCTCATTGAATGTAATTGGGTTCTCTTCCCTACTTGACTGCAACCTCTTCTGAGTTAAACTGAGACCATGTCCCAATGTCTTTGCTCAACTCCCATCATATTTACACTTATCTAATAACCTGCTTAGGTAATAGGTCACTTATCTATAAACAGCAGATTGTGATCCAGAAAAAGTTAACTTGAAAGCTGCACTGACAGGTGGCATTACTTGCCAGAAACTCATAACCCCCTTAATCAATTGGCAACTAACCCTGAGCAACTTCTACAAGTTGATTAAGTTATTGATAATGAAATTGACCCCCTAGTTGCTTGTTTATTGTTGGGAATCATCTTTAATGAAACACTCATCAATCCAGCAGATTGTAATTTGGCATATTAATAACTATTTGCTGGAAAATTTCTCCAAACAATAGTTATCATATGTAAAATCAATAACTTTAACATTCACGAGTAGGATAAATCTGATAGTAACCAGCAGATTAGTTATAATTGGTGAAGCTAGGTAATGTGGGCAAAAATCCCAACATCCATACTCTTGAGAGCATTCTAAATCAGTCGCCAACTTAATCTTCTTGATAAGTTTTGAATAGATAACATTATTTGAGAAATGATGTCAAGGATAACTATAACCCATACCTTTTGGATGATGACCTTTACCTTGGCATAGTTTCACCAAATTAGGGGGAGTGCTAGAACATCATTAAGATGAAAGTGAAGGCAAGTTTTTTGAGCTGTCTCAGGATATTTATCTTTAACAAATTATATAGTATTAACATGCTGAATAGGTCAGATCAACAAGGCAATTAACTGGTTGGTATTATTTGACTTACTATCCCTAATTAAACCAAAGTGATATCTTTAATCTCTTCTCTAACAAGGGATAAGGTTGTGAACTTAGGGGTGTACTTTGACCCCCTCTCTCTTAGGCCATGCAACATACTAAGTATACTATGCCAGCCATATTGTTTGAATTCTGGGCTGGCATCAAGCGAGTAACCCACTCAGTCAGAATTCTGAAAGTAATTGGTAAAGCAGAAAAAAATAAATATCTATACTTTATTAATTTATAACAAAAGTTGGTTTACAAAGTCCCAAATTAAAATACGATTACTATAAAGGTAGACAGGCTAGCTTATAAAATAATCTCTATGGCAACAAATTCTTAATTTTGACCTCTTTTTAAACGAAAAGTAGCGTCATATTAAATTAAGGTGAATCTAATATTAGATTGTGAAGGAAAATAGTCACATGCGGTTTTGTAGTCAAACCTCTAGGAATAAAAGCCAAACAGGAAAAATCATGAAGTACAAGTAAAAAGCAATGCCCCAGGCTATTATTGACTGAGTTCCAGAATAGCTATGTACTAAAATAGAGGCCAAACTTATAAAGCGATGGGGAGAAAAGTCCTTGCAGTGTCTAGATTTTTAGGAGATTGCATGAGTTGATTGTCACGCTGCAAACTCAATGAAATCTGCAAGGGCGTCCATTTTAAGATTTTATTATTTTTAGATAAGCTGTACAAAAGATTTAGTTTAATTAAGTCATTATAACAGATGTTTTCTAATAACTCAATATTGAAATCTCTTATAAAAATAATAGAATTTTGAGAAAACCCTTTATTGGAGGTCTTCACAGCATTATACTTGAGAAGTTAAGATGTTACCATAAGGTTCCAAGCTTTATAGTTGAATTTTGAACAGTAAATGATTATTGAAACACTATCTTGTATCTAAACCAATTCTTTTTAATAAAATCAAGGTTTATAAACTTGGCCAAACACGTTTACCTCATAATTTTGTTATTTTGTGCAGTTTTGGGAGGCATTTCATCTTGTTGAATGTCAAAGGAGCATTTTTTGATAGGTAAGGCTGCAACCCGCTTTCTATCTATGACTCTAGAAAGATCCTCAGTATTTCTTAGAGGCTCTCTATCAGGTTTCTAGGTCTTGGGCTTATTGGATTTAGTTTAGTGCGGTAGCAGTAAATATGTCATTATCTGTAAAATACATTATACAATTGTAGATATAAAATAAAATAAAGGTTTCATTTCTTACTTGGTTTACAAAGATATAGACTAATAACAAAAGAAGTAGTTTAGCTTAACGTAAAACAAAAATTATCATTAATTAAAACTAAAAATATAATTTATCAAGGTAAGCGCTTTGTAAATACCTATAAAAAATGCAGTGTGAGTAAATTATAGACCAAGAAGTATCTATAGATAGAACAGCTTACAATTCACAAATATACAACTAAATAAACCCTAAGAAAACGCTAATTTCTGCACATAACATTCGGTATATTTGCAATTTAAAAAACATAAAATAGTATAAACTATGGGATAGTGTTTTAAAAATTATAAAATTTAAATTTAACGCTTTAATATAAAAAGTTTAATGCGGTTAAAATATTGTGTAGTTGCTGCAATGAATTGATATGGCTTTAAGTTAGCGATATATCCAAATTACCCCCATTAAACCCTTGTCGCAAAAAGTTCTAATTTGCTTTTATTGTAAAAAGCTATAAATTTAAAATTATAATTTTAACCCATAGTTATATTAGTTCTGCTATAGATTTCATCTAATCGATTTTGGCTTACCATTAGATTAAAAAAATCTCTGGCGCAGCATTGTGAGTTTCGTTGACTCGAGTGAAGAGTTGGAGTTTTAGCAAGATAGGTCGCCAAAAAATTTGTTTCGGAAAACGGGACTCCATCCTCACTTCTTCTGGGACAAAAAAGTCTTTGGTTAAAGTTGATGAGTAGTTGAGATAGCGAAGGGGCATGGTGGAGTAAAAGGATTGGATATTGTGCTTCTGGTTTCTTAAAATAATCAAACCGACCTTTAGTGTAAATGTAAGGCAGCTCTATGGCAGGCGGAGATGAAGTATTGTCTTCCTAATTCAAATAAACATCCAGTTTCTTCAAGGGAACACGCTCGAAAATCTTGCAGTACTTGCATAAGATGGTGATCAGTGAAGAAAGCTGAGTTAAGGCTCCACTTCATACTGTGGGGAAGAGTGATGGGCTCATTCAATTGATAGCTAGGCTTGATGTGGAGATTCCGTTCTGCGATCGGCTCGTTATAAGGTTCATTGACAGGTAAAAACAGAAACGCGACTGACTTTACGGATTCAAAGAGGTATTTGCCGGCTGCGTTCATTTTGATTTTTTAATTTATAAACTTCATTATGTAAAGTACTTTATAAATCTACTAGCTTGATATAAAACATTTTAAACCGTTTAACTTACCTATAAGTTATTCATTTATTTGAACATAACAGATTATTAAAACCATGTTTTAGCTGGTACTAATAAAATTATTTTTACAGTTCGTCTATGCAAAGCCGACTGCCTTAGACGGGAAAAAGCAAAATTCAGCCTCAAGCGGAAATAAGTTAAAACCTAGTAATATAATAACCTATAACCTTACTATATAGAAGCACCTAGCTTTTAAATGCTCTAATCATTAATCGATATTCACCTTGATAATCTTGTTCGAACAGAATTTGCTTTGATGCAGATTCCAATCTTGTCAGTAGCAAAGCATGAATTTGCAAGTTAGCCCCATTATTATAGACTAGCAATATATCCTCATGCCTTGTTATATTATTATAGAATGGTAATATCTCTCATGCTTTGCTACAGTATTACTATTCAAGGTTTATTTATTAATAACAGCGTTACCCGGCGTTGCTCGGGTTTATTTATGAGCTCACGCTGATATAGCCTAAAGGCTGTGCCACTACTACGCTTGAGCCACTTGGACCAACAGCTTTGCTATTGCCCATGTGGCTGGTGATCTGATTATTCTAACTACTTAATCTACTTAAAACCCTAATACCGATTTTTGTTTAGTTTAGGATGAGCAATTTGGTAAATTATTCGATATATTCAACAATTCACAACTTCTCGGCCAAATAGATTTAACCTATCAGACACAATGCCATTCAATCAGTTAGTATTAGAGTTTGATTAGATAGATTTTTATTTAATTTCAGGTGAGTAATTTGGTGAATATCTACTTAATAAAATACATCACTCACTGACTGACATCTGAAACCTTCGAGTCTGATAGGGTCAATCTATTTGGGTAAGTGGGTGAGAATTGGCGAATCATATCAAATCTGAAATTATCGAGCCTGATGGATTCAATCTATTTGGGCGACTGGGTGAAGATTGACAAATATCATTGAATAATCACCAAATTGCTCACCTGAAGCTAATCGAGTCAGATAAGTTTAATCTATTTGGGTGAGTGGGTGAGAATTGGCAAATAAGATCAAATCTGAAATTATCGAGTATGATAGGTTCAATCTATTTGAGTGAGTTGGTGAGAATTGGCGAATATTATCTAATAATTCACCAATTTGCTCATCTGAAGCTAATCAAGTCTGATAAGTTTAATTTATTTGGGTGAGTGGGTGAGAATTGGTGAATATTATCTAATAATTCACCAAATTGCTCACCTGAAACTCAACAAAAATCCGTATTGGAGTTTAAGTAGATTAAGTAGTTAGGATAATCAACTCACCAGCCACGAGAGCAACAGTGGAGCTGTTAGTCTAAGCGGCTCGAGATTAGTGCTGGCACAGCCTATAGGCTACAATGTGAGCTTATCATCTGATAAACTTTAAATACTGTAGTGAAGCACGGGTATCTGGATGTTAGGTTTGTATATTTTAAAAACCTGCCTAATTTGGTTCCTCTAATTAATAAAATACTTTTGGCAAGTTAAGTAGGAGTTGATTTAGTTATTTGGAAGATATGTCACGTACATGATTTTAAATATACAGAGATGTTTCGGGTAGCAGGTTGGTGTTATTTAATTGACTCGATAAGTTTTTTTTGGCCGAGTTGTTGATGGCTTTTGTTTGAATCGATAGGACATAGTTTAGCTTTGAAGGGTGATTAGTTATTGGTTGTTTTGATAATTTCAGTTAGGTTCGCCTAAGTGGTTGGTGGTTTTTGGTTGATTCGATTGAGCAATTAGATTTGGCTGAGTGGTTTTGTTTATCTATAATATAAAATCTAAATTAATAAATTGAATATCTGAAATTTTATAGACGCCGTAGAGAAGCACGGGTAAATCGGCTAGTTCAATATATTTGCCAATTCTCAACCACTTGTCCAAAAAGATTGAACCTATCAGACTCGATAGTTTCAGATGTCAGTCAGTCTGCTTCCACTCTAGTGTAGGTTTTGTTCAACAAAGGTTCAAAAACTGTATAGGCTAGGATGAACATAATTTCCTCCAATCCCCCTTATCATTATTTGATTAATGATATGTAGTTAAAAAAAAGAAGATTTGAGTAGTTATCATATGGTGTGGTTCCTGTTACTGCTGAGGCTTAATTTTAATTTTATTTGTGGAAGGCTGACCATGAGACAGACACTTCTAATATGAAACATAATTAAGTACTAATATATGCTAGAGGTGCCCAGAGAAGCTAATACTGTCTCCTGTTGCCAGCGGGAATGCCAATTAAAGGAAGAGGGGTATTGTGAGTAGAGGCTCTTGCCACTATTAAGCACATATGAAGGAAAGGGTCTGAAGTGATGAACTATACCAGAAACCAGGATGAGACCAACAGTTGTTGATGGGATGGTAGATAACCAAATAACCATGCTTGAAAGTGGTCCATAAGGTGCAACTGGAATCAGCATACAGCTTCCTGGAGGATAGGAGCATAGCCTGAAATGGTATCCAAGACAACCATGTGGATAGTCAGCATTGTAAGGAGAGTGTCTATAACTCTCCTGTTTCCAGTGTGGTGGTGCATGATGCACAGGGCCAGTGCCAGGAAACTAATCATTATTAATAAAGTAATTAAAGCCAAGCAGAGAGTGCTTGAAAGGTAATAACTTAAGTTGAGGATAGTTATTATTAAAGGGAAAACCCAAACTGGAACAATGTGGTGCTTATAGTGAGAAGGAATAGGTGACATTGGTTGGAGGAAACCTGGGCAGCCCAATGGTGCACATGCAGAGAGCCTTACAGTTGTCAGAATTAAATGGATAGTGTTGCATGAGACCTCCTCAAAGAGGTCCATGCACAGGTTTGTCCATAATAATATATATATATAAGGTGTACTAAGTGAGGAGTTTTATTATATGGGAAGTTGACCAATGGGAGAAATTGGTCTTGACATGAGGAATTTAAGGGAATTTGTGAAACAATCAAATGAAGGAAGTGGGTCTAAGTCAAGGTGCACCAATAGGTGCATACTTCCATTGGGCAATAAACTGTACTTGGTAATTGAATGAACTCAGGTAATTGATTGTAGGAGCAGCTTACCAGAGCTTAAAATTTCAAAAACCAAACAAGTTTTGAGACCCCATTACCTAATAACCAAAGCAAACCATTTTTCATTCATCACAAAACTAGCTCATTTTAACTCACCTGCTGTTATACAGGGCTGAACTTCCCTTGCATCCATAGGACCAACCTGGGCATACTTCACCTTAACCCAGCATTAATCTATGGTATGCTTGAGGTCAGGGAGGCCTACCAACTTCACCTCTTGGCCTCCTGACATGCTGATTTGTCTTTAACATTGATCTCAATTATAATGTCATTTTCCAACCATGAAATTACCCTCTCCTCCTTTTGGGGCTCCACCCCCTCCAGGGGCTTGCGCCAGGGAAAAGTTCATGTGGGCTGGGGCCAGCTTCATTGTGGCAATGATTTGCTTTGACTGAGACCCAGCGGCCTGGGGAAAATGCTTGTGGAAAATGACAATCAGGTCTTGGGCATGTGAGCAGTCACACACTGGTACCTAACTGTTTTCTGCAGCATCAAATCCCTTTCAGGATACCAGGTACTCAAGTCTTCTTTTTACTCTGTGGGAGGCTACTATTTCCTCCACTTCTCATTTGGGCATTCTATCCATGAGATAAGCCTCAGGAGTCTCTGGTGGGGGCCCTCAAACAAAATCAATTTGCTCTCATGAAAGACAGAAAAGATCTGAAACAAAGAGGGAAGGTCCAACTGGTATGAGGCATGGCCCATCATCCTACCAATGCAATAAGTGTAAGTTCCAGGGAACGTCCCATGTGCGTTGATCAGGCTCTTTTCCTGTTTCCAAGTAAGAAGGTACCAAAGAGGGTGGCTGTACCCCTCATTACCCAGGGCGACCTCGCTCACATGGTAGACAAGCGCTGGGTAACAGCCCTCCCTCTTCAGATCCCTCCCCCAGTGCCCACACTCACCTTGGCAGAACTATTACATCTAATCAGGGAAATTTGTGCTGAGATCGCTGAAATGAAGTCAATCAGTCTGAAATTGAGTGAAAACAAGCCTGATGATCAGATTCCACATAGTCAAAAAGGTACAAAGACTGATTTATCAGCTGGAATTGCTGACAGTTTTGCTTTGGCCAACACCACGATTGTCAAAATTAACCCCCTCCCAAAAATCATTGGGTATGATCCCTGAAGTGCAGGTAGTAGCATCAGACATCATTGATGAGAGTTCAAAGCTCCCTTCCAGCAAATTGGGCATTGTGGCTGACAACACTTTTGATCAAACAAATGGCCCAGCGACTGGGCATGGGCGTGTTGGGAATCTTGAACCTGTTCCCAACCAATTGGGACCGCCCCTATGTGGGGTGGCTTTGGGGGATTCCTGCTGCTCATTGGGCCAGATGCCATCACGCCAACTGTTGGAAATGCAGTTGAGCCTCAGTTTGGGCGTACAAGGTCAAACCAACAGTGACTCAGCCTGCCACTGAATTCTTTGATGTCAGTTCCCAGTGAACTTATCTGCCCTAATTAATGAATAATTTGCTGGTTAGGTTAAAATTGAGGGTCTCAATCCTGGCTTGTCCCCACATTAATTGACCACTATTTAATCAGTTTCATTGCACTGAGAAAATTGTTGGTTGATTTTCTTCACTTTTCTTTACAATAAAATTTGCCTCAAAAAACTATCAATTTTGATCTTATTGATATCCTTCTGGCTGCATTCCCGATGGCTTTTCTCTGGTAGTCCATCAGTCCTTATACCAGATGGGCTCTACTAGTACTGATGGTCACTATGGCCCCTACTGTCTTCAACTGGATTCAGCAAGCTAGATACTTCTGGCAATTCAACCCTGTCATTACAAACTTTTGCCAACAATATATTGGGATCTTGTGGCCTTACATCCACCATCTCCAAGCAAGGATCCACCTCCTTGTCTCCTCAGTTGAATCAAAACCATCTATTGGTGACCTTGTAGAAACCATACCTGTGGACCACACCCTGCAGCAAGACCTCCAGTGTCTGGGGCAGTCTCCATTTGGTTTGTTCTCAGGTTGCTGTTCACTATTGCCCTACACCAATGATTTATCATTTCCCAATGTCCATCTCCATACAACGTCATACATGCGGCAATGCCTCTGGCATTCTGGCTTGCTTTTTGGGTACTTACGCATCCTGAATGGCAGGCTGATCTAAACTTCTTCTGCCATTTTCATGACATAATTAACCAACCATTGTTTCCAGCCACTTCCACTCTGCTCTTCGAGGTGGGCGTTGCAGTGGTTACTTTTACCAAATGAACGTGCAATCAGTAGTCTGCTTTTTATTGTTCATTGGTCACTTGCTGATTTTGGAAGTAGTATCCGCTCTACCCTGGAGAAATTTCTTCAGGCCAGCTGATTTGCGTGGATTACTACCTCTCCCCCTCCTAATAACCTGGATGAAAGTTCATGTGTTCCTTCCTGAGAGATATTAAATCAAGTTCTTGACGCCCTTGCTGATGTGAAAATGCGTTCAGCAATTGCCCTTAACAATGCTGCTGCGTTATCTCATACCCAACAGGGGGTCACTTTATTGGACGCTTTGGAAGGGGACATCCGTTGGTGGGTTAGAGGCCTTCTGCACTCTTCCTCACAAATGGGAGATCCCACTTTGCTGATTGCCGTCATATCAGCTGCCTTGAAACCCCCAGTATCACGCTCAGAATACTTATTCAGATTTCTCTATACTATGACCAAAGCCCTTAGCTTGGCTTCTTTGATCTCTACCTTCCGTGAACTGGCTCCCACACTGGACCTCTCTAATGATATGTTTCAGGGAATCTTTAGATCAGGTTTGGATTCAGTTTCTGCTCACCATGAGGTTTGGTCTACCTCGAAAGGAATGGTAGATTGAATATGTGCTACCATGACTATTATCAATGCCTGCCCTTGCCATGCTTCCCACTATCAAAAGAGAAATTTTATGATAGGATTACCCAACGACAATGCAGATGTAGTGTCTTCCATCAAACCAGTGATAGTTTTGGCTTCTGAGACCATCAATACTCCTGCGTCAGAGTTGGATGATCCTGAGTCACCTACAAATGAATCAGTAAAAGCCCAGATGGAGGAAGCCGGTTATCAAGCCCTTGTTCTTCCCAACTTTACTCCAAGGGAAAACCCCTGACCTTCCACCAAATTTGCCAGCTATTTCTTCAGTTGCAACAGAAACGCCTGTATCTTCCAAAAAAATTTCACTTATTTCTTATTGCCTATAAAGATCAGTATCAGATCTCACCATGTCTCCTTTGAGGCCCTGGTGGACACTGGAGCCATGGGTAATTTCATGAGCATCGAGATAGCCCAACAATTAGAAATGGGCATGGACGCGGGTCCATCAGTGATGGTGGCTTCTTTGGCCTCCCAGACATCATATTTTGTCCATTGGCCAGTACCTTTTTTGGTACACCAGTTTAGCTTCTGCAATCAATTTTCTGCTATGTCAAACTTGGTGTTTCCGGTGATCATAGGAGTGGGATGGTGGCTCTGACAACATGTCAAGATCCACCTGGAGTCTAACATTTTGTCATTTGTTAATGTTCAACTGGAAGGTGAATTTCCCTTGATCAACACTCTTAAGAAAACTAAAGGTTGCAGTTCTATCACTTTCCTCATCTCTCCTTCGGGCCTACCATCCAATTTTCCTAAAAGTTTAATGCACTATCAAAGTATCTTCAATTCTGAAAAGGCGGATTGTCTGCCTCCTCACTCTAAACTTGACCTGGGATATTGTACGACAGTGCAGTTGGTGATATCAACTGTCCGTTGTTCCCCCATACAGCGGAGGAGGAGGTTGCACTCAACACTTGGTTGGACAATATGCTGAAAAAAGGGTGGTTGTTTAAAGAGATATTGTCATTCACGTCTCCCATCATCTTCGCTAAAAAAGCCAATGGTTCCTTCCATCCCTGCATGGATTACAGACATTTAAACAAAGTTATGGTTCACAATCCCTACCCCCTGCCTTTGGAGCAGACAATAAGCCAAGAAATCGCCAAATCTCATGTGTTCTCCAAGCTGGATCTCATCAACGCCTTTAACCAGATTTAAGTAATGAAAGGGAAAGAATGGTTAAGAGCAATACAGATGAAGTGAGGCATTTTCCAATTCCACATAATGACCTTTGGATGAAGAATGCCCCCACTACATTTCAACATATGATTGACAGTGTACTGGGTGACCTCTGGTTTACTTGCACAGTCGCATATATTGACAACATTCTGGTTCACTCCCTGACTCCCAAACAACACGATATTGACTTAGAGGTCGTGGCTGCCTTGCATAAGGCAGGCTTGTTTGTTAAGCCTTCCAAATGCGAGTTCTATAAGGAGGAAGTTACCTTTATTGGGAACCTCATCCTTAAAGATAGCTACGTGATTCCTCCCAATAAGTTGAATGCTATCCGAGAATGGCCAACCCCAACAACCCAGAAACAATTATGGAGTTTCTTGGGAACCATTATTTTCATAAAAGTTTCCCCGGCTCTTTCCCAGCTAGCTGCTTCACTCCACCGCCTCACAGGCAAGAACGCACCATTTTGCTGGACGCCCAAATTCCAGCAAGCGTTCAAATTGATCAAGGAAGTATTTTTATCCCCTCATGTCTTGAAACATGCAGATCCCACCAAGCTGTATATTGTTGCATTAGATGCCTCCTCAGTGGCAGTGAGGGCAGTGTTACTCCAATAGCTTGATGGCTTGGAACATCCAGTCGCCTATTTTTCCCAAAATTTTACCTCTACGGAGCAGTCTTGGGCCATCTACAACAAGTAGTTGGCAGCCATAGAATGGGCATTAACTCATTGTAGGTATCTGTTACAGGGTGCTCAACATGAGTTAACTGTTCACACAGATTACCAGGCTCTCTTGTAATTTTGTAAGCCCCAAAAATTGGCGCATCAGCACGCACAAACCTATCAGGACTTGTTCAGTTTCAATTTCAAATATGAATTTGTAAAAGGTGCGCTTAATGTATTTCTCAATTTTCTCAGCAGCAAACCCACCCACTGTCCCTCAGACCCAGAGGAAGTGAACCTTGTTACCATGATTCCTGCCGCTCAAATCTTGTTGATTGTTCCCCCTGTCATCTATTCCGTCACTCTTGCTCCTGACGCCCCACTAGTTGCTCAGGTCTTAGCTGGTTAAATGGCCTGCCCTGAGGGTGTGGAGTTATTTGAACAATTGTCCCACCAAAACCATAAACACTCTCTCTACTCCTTGGAGGAGGGTCTCATTTATTTTTGGTCACAAATTTGGGTTCCCCCTCCCTTCAGAACTGAGGTATTTCATGCAAATCTTAATCTCCCTATTGTCAGCCATCCAGGAAATAAGAAATGTATCAACTTGATCAAGTGGACCTACAATTGGGCAGGTTTAACCAAGGAGGTTCAGCCTGGATCGCCGATTGCATTACTTGTGCTTGGGCTAAGTCAGATTGCTCTGGTAGAAATGGGCTTCTACACCCCTTACAACAGGTGGAGGGTCCATGGACATTGGTGTCCATAGATTTTATTGTCAAACTCCCCTACTCTAACGTGTTTATGGCGGTGATGGTGGTGGTGGATAGTTTCACTAAATTTTCCCTTTTTATTCCTTGTACTTCCACAATTACATCAGAGGAAACAGCTCACCTCTTTGTGCGCCATGTGTTCTTGATGTTTGGCCTCCCACAGGAGATCATCAGTGACCGTAGTTCACAGTTCATGGCGTGGTTCTGGAGTGAACTCTTATCTATTCTAAAAATCTCCCCCTGTCTCTCCACAGCGTATCATCCCCAGTCTGACGGACAGACCAAGCGAGTTAACCAAGTCCTAGAACAGTACCTGCATTGCTATGTTGCAGCCGCACAGGATACCTGGGCTAACGACCTTCCCCTTGCTCAATTCATTTATAACAATGTGACTCACGCTTCCACAGGATTTTCTCCCTACAAAGCAACGTTTGGTTATAATCCTTCCTTTTTGGTTAGACCCTGCTTTCAGACCAAGGTCCAAGCTGCCGCGGATCATGCTAAACATATTAGGTCTACTCAATCCTTAGTTCAGGAACACCTCATCAAAGCCATTGAAGACCACAAGTGATTCGCGGCTTGTAAGCGACTTCCAGGTCATGACATAATGAAGGCTCCTATGTTATGCTTAATACATGTCATTTGTGAATGCAAGTCCCCTCCCATAAGTTCGCAAGTAAGTTTTCAGGCCCCCATTTGGTAGAAGAAGTCATGGGCAATGGTGAATCCTGGTTAAAACTTCCAGCTCACTGGAAACAGCACCCCATCTTCCACGTTTCCCAGTCGTCGCCCTTTAATTGCATGGTTTCCACAGATCCTGAGCTGATCATTATCAAAAATGTGGAAGAGGCTGAAGTGGTATATCCTGGCATCCTGCAAGTCCTGTCAGTCTGTTCAATATCTCATGGCTTGGAAAGGGTATCCAGCTTATAAGAACAGTTAGTTTAAGGCTTGCAATTGAGCCAACTGCATGGAACTATCCAAAGTGTTTCATGAATCCCACCCCATAGCTCCCCAACCCCCAAAAAAATCGCGACTATAATGGCAATCAAGTTACCCAAGGCGCACAAGAATGTGGCCATATGCAGTTTCCCGGTGGTGGTGCCCTTCCTTTGAAAAAGGAAAGGGTAATGTAAGTCCTAGGGAACATATACTGTGCTTAGATCGGGCCCTTTTCCCATTTCCAAGTAAGAAGGTACCAAAGAGGGTGGCTGTACCCCTCATTACCCAGAGCGACCTCACCCACATGGTAGACTAGTGCTGGGTAACAGCCCTCCCTCTTTGAATCCCTCCCCAGTGCCCACACTCACCTCAGCAGAACTAGTACATTTAATCAGGAAAATTTGCGCCAAAATCGCTAAAATGAAGTCGATCAGTCCAAAATTGAGTGGAAACAAGCCTGATGATCAGATTCCACATAGTCAAAAATGGATAAAGACTGATTCATTGGCTGGAATCGCTGACAGTTTTGATTCAGCCAACACCACGATCATCAAAATTAACTCCCTCCCAAAATCATTGGGGTGATATCTGACATGCAGGTAGTAGCATTGGACACCATCGACTAGAGTTTGAAGCTCCCTTCCAGAAAATTGGGCATTGTGGCTGACAACACTTTTGACCAAACAAATGGCCCAGCGACTGGGCATGGGCAGGTTGGGCATCCCAAACCAGTTACCAACCAATTGGGAATGCCCCTACGTGGGGTGGCTTTGGAGGATTCCTGCTGCTTGTTGGATCAGATGCCATCACACCAACCGTTGGAAATGCAGTTGAACCTTGGTTTGGGCATTTGAGGTCAAACTGACAGCAAATCAGCCTGCTGTCGAGTTCTTTGATGTTGTTTTCCAGTATACTTATGTTCCCCATTCCTGAATAATTTGCTGGTTAGGTTAAAATTGAGGGTCTCAATCCTGGTTTGTCCCCACAATAATAGACCACTATTTAATCAGTTGCATTGCACTGAGAAAATTGTTGGTCGATTTTTTTCACTTTCCTTTACAAAAAATTTGCCTCAAAAAACTATCAATTTTGATCTTATTGATATCCTTCTGGCTGCATTCCCGATGGCTTTTCTCTGGTAGTCCATCAGTCCTTATACCAGATGGGCTCTACTAGTACTGATGGTCACTATGGCCCCTACTGTCTTCAACTGGATTCAGCAAGATAGATACTTCTGGAAATTCAACCCTGTCATTACAAACTTTTGCCAACAATATATTGGGATCTTGTGGCCTTACATCCACCATCTCCAAGCAAGGATCTACCTCCTTGTCTCCTCAGTTGAATCAAAACCATCTATTGGTGACCTTGTAGAAACCATACCTGTGGACCACACCCTGCAGCAAGACCTCCCGTGTCTGGGGCAGTCTCCATTTGGTTTGTTCTCAGGTTGCTGTTCACTATTGCCCTACACCAATGATTTATCATTTCCCAATGTCCATCTCCATACAACGTCATACATGCGGCAATGCCTCTGGCATTCTGGCTTGCTTTTTGGGTACTTACGCATCCTGACTGGCAGGCTGGTCTAAACTTCTTCTGCCGTTTTCATGACAGTAAGAGCCAATCCTCTTTAGTCCCAGCTTTTTGCATGGCTGCTTGATAGGGATGTTAAGAGCATCAAGCATCATGAGATCCCCTTCTTTGTACGATGGAACCACTCATCGCTTACCATCAGCGTTCTCCTTATACACTTGCATTGCCACCTCGAAACTTGTGGAAACCCCTGATGTGCTTTCTTGATAGCCTTGGCAAAGTCCACCACTGCTTCAACTTTAGATCCACAGCTGAGCTCCATGTTAAAGGTGGGGCTAAATCTGTGGTTGGCAAAAAATGGGAAACAACTGATCAAAGAATGCAAAGTGTTGTTGTAGCTAAACTAGGGCATAGGTTTTTGAGGAACCCAATCTGAATGATATGTGGCAATGTAACACCGTAGAAACTGTTATAAGCACTGGTTCACTTGTTCAGTCTGCCCATCTGATTGGGGGTTATAAGCAGTTGAATGTCAGGGGCGAATCTTAAGAGTCTGGCACAACTTTTCTAAAAGACGGAATTAAACTGGGGTCACCAATCACTATTAATTTATTGGGGGATCCCATGAAGCGCAAACACATGTGTGACGAAGAGCCTAGACATCTCAGCCACGGTTATAGTTGTTTTGCAAGGAATAAAGTAGGAAAACTTCATAAAAAGGTCCATTACCACCATGATAGCATCATAACCATCAGAAACAAGTAATTTCACAATGAATTCACTGATAGAGAAGTCCAGGGCCCTTCAGCATTTTGAACTGGTACCAACAACCCCACTAAAGGTTGAAGATTTGGTTTAATTTGGTTGCAGACCAGGCACTCTTTACAATACCTGCCCACCTGCACGGCTAACCCCTTTCAATCATAAGTGCAGCAAATTAGCTCCAGAGTTTTCGCTTTCCCAGGATGACCAATGGTGATTTTATCATGATGGTCCCGGATGATTTCCAGGCGAAGTGGTCCATCAGTAACCCATAGGCGCCGCTGAAACCACACCATCTCATCCTATACACAATTACCCCTGGTTAGATCCTCCTGATTCAGCGCGCTCTTACCAAGTACCATAGTATATATGGCTGATAACGGATAAGAAAGGACTACCTTTCTGAACATACTGTATTCCTCCGCATTTTTTCAGAGGTGCAAGCGCTGGCCTATTGGACAAGGAAGAGGGGAAGTTGAGATGTAATCTTACCTGGTGGAATCATCAACTGTATGTTATGAACCTCTACCTCCTTTGGATCAGGAGCCAGTGCAGGGTTGCGGCTCAAAGCATCCGCCAACCCATTCTTTTTGCCCTTGGTGAACTCATAAGAAAACGCAAATTTGGCAAGGGTCTCATGCCAATGGGTCTGCCGTGGGGTTAAGACATGAGGTGCACGGTATTACAGCAAGGCACAGTGATCTGTATGTACATGGAAAGGTTGGGATGAGCCATGCAGGTGATGACGCCAATAAGTCAACGTCTTCACCACTGCCAATAACTCTTTGTCATATTCAGCGTAGTTTAACTCTGGTAGAGACATTTTCCTAGAAAAATATCCCACTGGATGCTCTATTCCATATTCGCCTACTTGTAATAAGGCAGCTGCAATGGCAAAGTTGGAGGCATCAGTAGACACTATGAACTCCTTATCAAGATCTACATGGCAAAGGATGGACGTGGAAAACTGAATGCACTTTACTGCTTGGAAAGCATCATTCAAAATGGGGGACCACTGAAGCACTTTTGCACCACTTGCATTATACAAGTGGGCAGCCACCTCAGACAAGTTGGGTGTGAACTTCTTGAGGAACGTACACGACCCCAAAAAACTCCTCAATTTTTTGACTGAAGTTGGGGTAGGCCACTCACAAATTTCCTTCTTTTTTCTGGAGTTATCATGTGTCCTTGGTCAAACACGACGTTGTCCAGAAAAGTAACTTGGGACTTGAAAAATTCACTCTTGCTAATCTTCAGCGTAAGGCTGGCTGCTTTTTAACCTCTCCGCCAATTTCCAAAGGTGTACTGCATGGGCTCATGATCAGGGGAAAACACCAAAATATCATCCATGTAGGCAACTGCGCATACACTCATCAGGTTCCCCAAAGCTGCATCAATACGGCGTTGAAAGATAGCAAGGGCATTCTTAAGCCCAAAAGGCATGACTCAAAACTGGAAAATCCCTATTTGGTTACAGAATGCGGTTAACCACTCCTGTCCCTTCTTAACCCGAATCTTATTGAACGCACTGAGACAATCCAGTTTGGAAAAGAATTTAGCCTTCTCCACATAGTGCGCAATCTGAGAATCCAAAGGGATGGGATGGAGATCTGGTACAGTGACGTTGTTGATTTTCCATAGTCTACGCATGGGCTTAAGGTACCATTGGACTTCTCAACCAAGAGAAGTGGGGAACACACAGGAGAGGTTCACTGAAAAATAGCACCCTTGGCTAACTGCTCCTTAACCCACACATCTTAGGACTCTTTCTCTTGGACAGGCAATGGGTAAATGGGGAAAGATATACGCACCAGATCCACAGTGATATTATACTCGCAATTAAACTCTGAATGATCTAGTAGTGAGTTAGCTGAAGCCGCATCAAACGAAGATTCCAACCCCTACAAACAGGAAGGTAGGGGAACCTCCACAGAGGGCTTCAACAACGGGGAAAGACTGAGAGTGTAAATATTGGGCCAGTGGGGCAAAACGCCCTGAAGTTGGCTTCAGCCAAAGGAATAACCAACTTTTGACCATTCTTCAAAGTTAAGGATAGGGGTATTTTCTTTCAAGTTAGTCCTAAAAACCAAACTTTTACAACCATTAAACACCCAAAATGATGGGGCACAAGAGGTTTTTGATATCTTGGAAGTGATTAGACAAATGATATATGCCAACTTGATAGTCCACTAACCCCAAGGTTTTCAGCCTGAAAAACCTTGGGAAGCCCGTCCTATAGTATACCACCTGACACGTAAATTAGCTCAAGGTAGTCAGCTAGGTTTTGGTCCATAAAATTCTCAGAGGCTCCAGTATCCTCCAAAATAGTGGTGCTGATTTTCACTAAAGGGGATAAAAGGGTAGCAGTCAGTAGAAAATAACCTAAATGATCTTTATTCAAAGAAGAAAACGCCAGCACTGCACCACCAAACTCTTCAGCTGCCACTAACATATCACCCTGATATGTTCTTAGATCATAAAATGGAGAGGGAAAACTGGTCACTCTTACTACTGAGGACACATATCCCACCATATCTTCTGCAGTTGCATAAACAATTTCATATTGTATATGTAGTTCCTTTTCAACCTCCTGAGTGCTGCGGATCATGTTAGAGGTCAAGCGGGGCTCTCTGGGGTAATTTGATACACAGGAGTGGGTTCCATATCTGAGACATAAGAGAGTAAGTATGGTTTGGAGATATATATGGTATTTCTGTTATAAAATGCATTTTTAGTTGTGAACGACCTATTTCCCTTACAGAAACAGGTTTTCTGACATTATCCAAGGCCATCACCCTCAGGCCCATCTTTGAGGATTCCGCTGGCACCGTCTGAGCATGGTGCCAAAAGTAAACCCTGTTTATTTAGATCGATTTTATTATTTTTGGAGGAAAGTTAGTGATCTTGAAGTCTGTACTATAAAGCGTCTGTATCCACTGAGTGTGAGCAAGATAGGTGGGTACTTTCCAATTGGAGGTAGAAAAAATAATGACGGGATGCTCCAACCTTCAGGAAAAAGAGGAAACAGTGGTGAGACCTATTGTGGCCAAAGCCAACAGCTGGTGCACACTGTTTGCACTTTGTGAAAGTCCCACACAGAAAAAGTTCGTACACATAAAAAAATGTTGTTTGACTAATGCAAGGAGAGTGTCTATAACTCTACTGTTTCCAGCGTGGTGGTGTTTGGTGCACAGAGCCAACGCATGGAAACTAGCCGTTAGTACCAAAGTTACTAGAGCCCAGCAGAGGGCGCTGGAGCAATAATAACTTAAGGTAAAAAGTGCAATCATAATAGCAAACAATAGACCAAAAATGATGCGGTGCACAAAGTGGAAAGGGGTAAACGTCCCAGGTTGGAGGGAACTTAGGCGACCCAATGGTGCACGAGTTAAAAAAATTTTGTATTCAGAATAAGATGGTTAACATAGCATGAGACCTCCTCGAAGAGGTCTGCGCACAGGTTTGCTAAAGATAACATAAGAAAAATGGGAAAACGGGATAAATGTTTATTGGTAAGTCAACTGACAAGGAGTGTTGGTCATGGGAAACAGAAATAAACTACATTGGGGAAATACAGGATTTTATGAAGTGGGCCCAAGCACCAACCCACCAATAGGAAAACACTACATTCAAATTGGGCAAGTACGCTGAAACTGACTTCACTAGAGTAATTGATTGAAGTTGGATCCAACCCAAACACATCATTTCATAAATGGAACGGGTTTCAAAACCCCGTTCCTCAACTAACCAAATGGAACCATCTACATTAATTAAGTAAACCATGCGTTTTAACGCCTGGGCTGACGTAAGGGGCTGGGCATTTGGCACCTTACTAGTACCAACCTGTGCATATTTAGCCTGTACTCAGCGTTGGTCTAGTTATGCCTGAGGTCAGGGAGGGCCTGTAGCTTCACCTTCTGGGCCTCCTGGCGCCCAGACTTATTCTTAGGGTTAATCCCCACTATGATGTCATTTAACCATGACAGGTGCATGGAGCACAGGGCCAGCGTCAGGAAACTAGTCGTTATTAATAAAGTAAATAAAGCCAAGCAGAGAGTGCTTGAACAGTAATAACTTAAGTCAAGGATAGTTATTATTAAAAAAAAACCCAAACTGGAACAACGTGGTGCTTAGAGTGAGAAGGAATAGGTGACATAGGTTGGAGGAAACCTGAGCAGACCAATGGTGCACATGCAGAGAACCTTAAAGTTGTCAGAATTAAATGGTTGGTGTTGTGAGAGACCTCCTCAAAGAGGTCTGCACACAGTTTTGTCCGCAATAACATATAAAAAAGGTGTACTAACAAGGGGTTTTATTATATGGGAAGTTAAACAATGGGAGAGATTGGTCTTGACATGAGGAATTTAAGGGGATTTGTGAAACAATCAAATGAAGGAAGTGGGTCTAAGCCAAGGCGCACCAATAGGCACATGCTTACATCAGGCAATAAACTGTAATTGGTAATCAACTGAACTCAGGTAATTGATTGTAGGAGCGGCTGACTCAAGCTGGAAATTTCAAAAACTGAATGGGTTTTGAGACCCCGTTTACCTAAAAACTGAAGCAAACCATTTTTGTTCATCAAAAAGATAGCTCATTTTAACACACCTTTTGTTATACAGGGCTGAACTTCTCTTTCATCCTTAGGACCAGCCTGGGCATACTTCGCCTTAACCCAGCATTAATCTATGATATTCTTGAGGTCATGGAGGCCTGCCGACTTCACCTTCTTGGCCTCCTGACACGCTTCTTTGTCTTTAACGTTGGTCCCATTTATGATTTCATTTTCCAACCATGACACACATTCAATTGCCACCACTAAGGATCAGAGGGAAGGTTGTATAGGGGAATTAAGGACAAGGCAAAGACATTCTTAGAGAGGTTGAATCTGTGTTTGCTCTTGGCAAAAGAGTTGATGAACCTTGTGCCTGATCGCTTTTGAAGAGGGGCACTCTTCCAGGCGGTTGATCAAAGTAACATATTGGTCACACACAGCACATGAGGAGTGTGATGCGTTGGATTGCTCTGCAGTACGGTATACCCATTTCAAGAAGTGCCACACAAGGAACAAACTTGTGGCTGTAAAAGAGGGTGATGGGTAAACTTCAAGATGGCTTTCTGGGTTTCTAGGGTGTATGGGATTTCCAACATGTCCAGATAATCCACTCTGGCCATGGTAGGGGACATCCTGGGTATCAAATTGTTCAGAACTGCTTACCCTTGTACTTTCTGTTTGTTTGGGGAGTAGGATGACCCCTCTGCGAGGTATACCCACTGCTACTGATCCTCCATTCTGCAATCCTCATATTAAGTAGAATCCTTTTAAAATGGGCGGTGATCCTGTGTGGGCCTGCTGCATATGACTTAGTTGCCATATATGTAAGAAGAGAGTTAGGGTTAGGGGGTTATGGAGGCCAATGTCGTGGGCAAAGTTGGATAGTGCCACGCGTGACCAGTGTTGGGTTGGGAATGTTGGGTTGGTGACTGCAGCGATCCAGGTGCCAAGTATTTTGGAGGCATGGGCCTTGAAGTTGAGCAGACCCATACCACCATTATGGTGAGGGCAAAACATGACATCTAGGCTCACTGGCGGTGGGCAGCCTAACCAAAGCCACCCTTGTAGGAGGGCATATACAGATTGTTTAGAAAGAGGAGGAAAATGCGATAGAATGGGCTAAAAGCCAGACTTTGGACAGGAGCATAGAGTTTGCAAACACAACCTGGCATGGGAGGGTAGTCTGGTGGGCTCTGAGGGAAGCAATGCGCTTTGAAACATTGTCTATGATGTGGTGCTCCATTACCAATGAGGCGTACCCTCCCACCTCCAGCCACCTACCCAAATAGCATACCGGGCCATCATTGGGTCTTGGCATGAAAGGGAGCACAAGCGGGCGGTATGGGGTGGGAAGGGCAAGCAAACCTGTGAGCTAGCTGCTGAAACAGGGAGGTAACGGGGTGCTGGTGACCAGCGGGCATGGTACCAGCTGAGGAGAATAATGTTGGTTTTGGAGGTGTTAAGTGTGGTGTTACTTACCTTGGAGTAATCCTGGATAGTAGCCACCAGCGCGTGTGCATCTTAGTTGTTAGACAGCCCAACCACACAATCATCAGAAAATGCCAACATCTTAACCAGTGCTTGGCCTTGCACATGGAAACCAGTAAGGCGGGCACTCACATTGTGTAAAAGTGGGTCAAGGCTGAGTTAAAACTAAGAGTAGGCTCAAAAGGTACCCCAGGCGGTGGCCCCTTTGAGGGCGGACTACATCAATGAGGAAGCCAGGGCCACGCACAGCCATTGTTGTGGATTCCGTAAGCAACATCACCCAATTAATGAACTCATGGGGAGGTGAAACTTGTGGAGGAAGGCTTTGAGGTAATCCCAGTTGACTCTATCATAAGCCTTTTGCTGGTCTAAAAAAACAAGTGCCCCAGTAGCCGTGGATTGGCAGACGTTGGATACAGTGTGTATGTTGTCCCATATAGACCGCTTGTGAATGAAACCAAATTTCTCAGAGAAAATGATATCAGAGGCAACTTCCCCTAGGCGGTTGGCCATAATTTCATAAATAAGTTAGCATCTGTATTAGTAAGTGAAATGGGGCGCCAGTTGGCCAAATCCAGATTTTCCCCTTTTTTATAAAGCGTTATTGTGAACGCCTCCTGGCCCTCAGTAAGGAGGCGCGTTTCTAACAAACACTGGTTCATTGAGGCAAGCAACAAAGATGAGAAATAATTAAAATATCACTCTTAGAACTCATAAGGGATTTCATCTGGACCTAGGCATTCTCTGTGAGGTTCACCAAGAATGGCATACCAGAGTTTGTCCCAATAAATTAAATCCATCAACTTCGGATAATGGGAAACAGTGAAGATATGTGCGCTTTTGAGAAATTTGTTAACTTTGACTGGTTCAACTGGATCAGAACGCATAAAATTTGTAGTAATATTTTCAAACTTCGAGTGCCACTTTGCTGGGTATCTGCGATGGAGTGGTCTGGCTGCTGCACCTGTGTGCAGGCCAAGCTCTGTCACAGTGTGAAGCATTTTATGGAAAAAAATAGGCGGAGTATAAGTCACCTGCAATTATATTTTTTGCCTTATACTGAACACAAACACAATATTTGTGTTTTCTTACCTTTGCGTTGAGATGAGCAGACACTTCTGCCTATTTACAACCCCAAGCTGGGCTGTAGCCTGCAGCTGGGACTTTAGACTCAGGTGGTCCACGTCTGCAAGCGTGTGCTTAAAGACTGCCAATGCGGCCTGAGAGTATGCAATAATAGGTGGCATGATTGGCGGATGGTGTTTGATTTATAGGTTGACCAGGTAGTAAGTGGGTCCGCACGGAATGGTGTGGCAAACTCTGGTGCTGAAGTTTTGGTGTCAACCCATGAGGAAAACCTGAGTGACTTGATCTCGGCTGGACAAAGTTTTCACCACTTTAGTGCCTGTGCCGCTGGGTGTGACAAAGAGAAGGAAATTGACACCAACCTGTGGTCTGAGAAATCAATATTTGTCATCATAAAGTGTGCAACCTGAAAATAAAAGTTCAACGGGGAAAGAATAAGGTCAATGTGGGACAAAGACCTCAGCTTACCGTTGTGCACATGGGAACAGGAAATGTTGGGAAGCAGCAGTGCATGTTTAGGTAGGGTATCAAAAATCCCCAAAGTGTCTTTTAAAACGTGAAATTCTATGTGCCCCTGTGGGGGTGTAAGTGACTAGGGCCAGCATTCAGTGGCTGGGTTGGTCCAGAAGTTTATGTAACCCTCCACAAACAGGTCTGGGGGAAGCAGGAGGGTTTGAACGGCTGAGAGGAATTCCTGCAGGCTTGTGCACAGGTCAGGGCATAAATATTAACAATAGCATGCACTTTGTCATCCCATGAAAAGGACACTACAAGCACACGGCCAATGATGTACAGATTTTTAGAAATAAATTTAAAATTATGGGTTGCACATATAAGCACCCTCACAGTATGGCGACCAAAAAGAAAGGGAGGGGAGGAGCATGGTTGCCATGTTTCATCAGCACTGTGTGGAAAGTGGGTTTCCTGAATGACCAGGATGTCCACAGGTAAACTATTTTTCTAAAAAACTCAGTTTCCTAGCCCAAGACGACAAGGCCTTGAGTCCAGCGATGTAAATGTTATATTGTGAAGGCTCCCCCCATTACACCTTAGGTGCTATTGGAAGGGCCCCCTTGGCCTTCCTTGCTGATTTCTCAATAGCGGCAGGAGATTTTGAAGATCGCAGACTGTACATATTAGTTGTTTTCTTGAGGATTTTCTTTGCAGAGGGCGTAGATGTAGGTTGTTTGGCATTTGATAATTTATTATAATTTTTTGAATTGCTGTGCTTCTGTGGTGCATCATCAGAGGTTGACAGAAATTCAGGAGGGAAATGGGTGGTGGAATTAATTTTGATCAAGGCTTGGTAATATTGATTGGGTAGATCTGACTCACCCATTGGGTCCTCAGGTTGGCTGGCCCAATCTTATTGGTAATGGATTTACAAGCCGCTTCAGCAGCAAACGACTAGATGTCATCCTGGGTCTGGGAAGGCAGGATTACAGGCGCAGCTTTGGACACTGCCTTGGCTGCTGCCATATGGGCCTGCTTGGCCTTTTTTCATTCTTGAGGGGGCACAGGTTTGACCCAAATTTAACACCCCTGCGCACCCCATGGGAAGGCGGTGTCAGTGTCAATAGCCAGTTCATAATGTGAGTCTGCACTACCCATTGCATCAGGTAGGATTATGTTTTGTGTGATGCCCTCCTTGGAAGGGCATGTGTGGGCCTTGTGGGCAAAAGCGTGACAAAAGGTGCATATAGGGGGCGCGCTATCCACTGTGATGTGGAAAAGGCAGGATTCTTGCCCGTCAACAAACACAACTGCGGTGTGAGGGATTTGGGTCAAATCTAACACTATGACTGCAGATGGGGTGATCACAGCAATTGCTTTGCCCGTGCACAGGTCCATCATGAGCTTAAAGCGTTGCATTCTAAAGGAGTGAATTTTCCCATAGCTTTTAAGCCCATCAATTATGTGGAGCTCAAGCACTGTGCACTTTATTGTTGTGGGGAGAAAGTAAAAGGTTACAAAAATTTGGTTTGACTTGGTACACTGTATGCACTATGTCTCAACCACCCGTCAACCATCTAGGAGGTCTACCACCACATGCACCTGTGCAGCTTCATACGCTGCTTGTTTATTTTTAAAAACCAAGATCCAACAAACCATGTGTCATAGAGTGCGGTGCTACATATACTGCGGCCAGAAAATGGTTGTGCACAGCTCCACAGAACATTTCCCAAAGTTTCATTTGATTAATATCCAGGAAAACTCAAACCCAGTGCTCCACTGATGACAGGGGTTGGGAATGTGGAGTATTGATGAACTGGTTGAATTTTGCTTTCCAGGCTAAAATCTCCAGGGAATTGTTCACTGCCAATTTTTTATTTTTATCCAGGCTGCCAGTGTTGAATGGCGTTTACAAACTTTGGATAGTGCGGAGCCCAATACTGTGCCCTTTAATTTGCTAGCCCAACTGATACCCAACGTTGGGTGCACACAAATCTCCTCAAAGTGATTATCAAACTTACCTAGTGTCCGACATTTGCCCTCCAGGCTTCAAAATTAAGAATATTTTAAGGCTGAATTGGACAGAAAGGAAATTTTCATACATTTACAAGTCATGATACTGATAATATTGATTTAAATATTTTTTTAGTACTAGATGGTCCCATATTGATTTAAATATTAATAACGATTTTATCAGCCAAAAGACTTGACTGATTATCAGTGGAACCCTGTGAACCAAGGTAACACATTTATGAATACTAAACAGGCAAATAGCACCAAATTGGGAAATCATATTCCTCTGACCACATGGCCTATTCTGGGGCATCCATAGAAGGGTTTGCCCCAGTCACATCTAGTTCCATTACAGCACCTAAGCGGGAACCACCCCCTTTATAGGCTTGTCAGAGGTCCCTCAAGGTGCAATAACTTTAGCTAATGGGGATTGTCTGAAATTTATTAAATCATTACCCCATGGGTACATATTGCCTTAAAAATAATTCCCCATATATTGTTCAGCCAAAGTAGAGCGAATTTTACAAGCTTTGATAGGCTAAATTCTCATATTGCCTAATTTGGACTAGTCTAAGATATTCCAAACTATCATTGAATTTCCCTCGACCATTGATACAATTAAACACTAAATGGTCCAATATTGAGAGGGTTTGTTTTTCTCTTATCCCTGGCGTAGCCTAATAAAACTATAAAACCCCATAACTTTCTAGTTTTCAAAGCTTAATCATCTTTATTATTTTCAGTTGTTCCAACCCCTATTGTTGGATTTTACATACTTAAGCACCAGCGAGCTTTTCAGACGTGTAAAATCTAACAAGTGGTGCTTACTACAGGGGGACCTGTATACCATCAATACCTGGTTAACAATGACAACTATTCCAGAACCAAGGCTAGCTGATTTAGGAAACCAACTAGTCAGTGCTTTGGCTCACCTCAAAAGGCTTGAGCAGCACTTCACAAGGACCTTATGGCCCTACCCTAATATTCTTAAACTTCCGTTTAAAGACCAGTTTACACCTGGTGAGAGCAGTATCACCTCCTTCCTTTATGTTTACAAATCTGCAATGTAAGGTGTGACTGACCTTTAAAAATCCAAGTTTTTCCTTCTCTGCTAAAGTTGGATGCTCAGGAGATCATGGTTCCTCAAATGGCCACACTTACCACCTGGATGGAGGTTAAAAAAGCGCTGATTGACGAGTTTGGTTAATAGCAGAGTTTACAAAGGCAAAAACAGGCCTTTATGTGCCTTAGCCTGCAAGAGGGAGAATTTAACCCTCATTTGCTGAGCAATTCTATAGCAAAGCTCAACCTCTGTTGCTGGCCAAAATTGCTACCCTTAGATGATTATATTGCTGCTATCGTGGCTAGCATGGCGTCTTATTCCTCTTTAGCAATGCATATCTCCGCACTTAAGCACACCTTTCAAATGGTATGGATATCAAAGAGGCACTACTAGTAGTGACTAACTTTTATGAACCTGAACTTCTGCAAAGAGCTCCAAAGCGAGAATCAACTCTGACCCCTACAGCCTCTTCTATGGCTGTATCCCTCTAGAACTCAGCTTTTGCAGAGTTGCAGCGACAAAATACTCCTCCACCATGTGAGGATAGCCAGAAAATATTGGCAGTTAGGGGTCAGAGCTCCCCTTCAGCTTCAGGTTCAACAGCTCAGCAAGTTAAGTCAGTTATCACTTTGCCTGGTCCCCTTATTGCAAGCGATCTACTAAGGTAAAATAATACTACATCCAGCTAAACCGCTGCCTCAATCCCCCTCAGCCCCAACTCTGGCTGCCCCTAGTTTAAAACCTGCAATTTTGGGGCAGACAAAGCTGATCACTTCTAAGGCAAAATTAAAAGTCATCACACTTCCAAAGCCTCACCCAAAAGTTAATACAGCCACGATGATTCCTTCAAAAGTCAAAAGGGTAGATGAGAGCGACAAAGCTCTCCACTGTGAGATGATTAAGCCGGTTTCTCAGCCCTCACTTAGTAACTCGTTGAGGTGCGTTGAAAATCCCTATGATGATGAGTCTGAAGTGGGTGGTGAAGCCGCTGGCTATTATGTCTTGGGAGCTCCAAAGGAAATGCCAGTTCTGGATAAGTTGAGGCCAGAGAGAATTGATATAATCATAATACCACGACAACCTTATCTTCAACAGTTGTTGAGGTTTTCAGAGATAATTGATACCAATAGTGATGCTGGCCAGCTTATTGGGACAGTGATCCAATCCACCCATCAGGTTAATACCCTCCAATATATTAAAGACAAATACACTGTGATGGCTCAACGCCTTGCCTCCACTCTCCAGTTGAAGGAGATTCTCGCCCTCCCCCTACTTTTGGTAACACAATAACTAAGGTAGAGGTTGTATTAATAAGGTCGCGTTCTAGCCATCCTTGATATGGGTGCTCCAGTGAACGTGATCTCATAAAAGCTCCCAATAAAATTAAGTTGGCGCCTGACCTGGACTATTCACAAGAGTTTAAAACTACAGGGCCTAACAATACGCGAGCTATTGGAGCCTACTCATCTCTACCCATACAAAATTGGAAAACTCCTACTAGCTGCCCCCGCTGTGGAATTAACCAATGATGTATACAATCTACTCATTGGCACGCAATTCATGATCGAGTATGACAGAATCATTAATATGAAACAGGAATTTTTCTCCCTTCTAAACTATGAGGTTCCCCTAATCTTTACAAACGACAAACCTAAGAATAAGAAATATGCATGCGAAGAACTTAAACTGCTCAAAGTCACTTTTGAGCGATTTTAAATTTAAGTTTATTTATCTACAGCCATCTGCCCAAAAACCTATTCTTTGATGTCCTTGGCTCTGCCGCCTGCCACCCCAGTGTGGGGTAGCAGTGCTCCCCCACCTAGCGTTTTCTGCCCTGCAGGCAAGCGCGTTCGGACGGGTTCCAACAGCCCGCCCACTGCTTCCAACCGTTTTGTCCCCCCACGGGACTTAGCGCTCCACCTGGCGCGCGTCCACCCTTCTCGCCCCCATCCTCTCGCCCTCCCTCGCTCTGCTATCCGCTATTGCCTCAGAGTGGACTATGGGCGTTTGTTCCCATATGCCAATAAGGCAATTATTGACCTAGCCACTACAGCCTTTGCGCCAGCTGGCTTTATAGACTTCCGCCCTTTTAAGGGCTACTTTGACGTTGGGTTCCAATCTGAGGAGGATGCTGAAGCGGCAGCACAAACTCCTCTAATTTATAAAAAAACCCCCATTCCCACAACCCGTACTCGCCTCCCTTCAGACACTACACTAGTGGTATCCTTTGCAAATCTCCCATCCCACCTTCCACCCCAGGTTTTTGTATGAACAGTTGGTCGCGGGGCTCATGGCTTATAGCACTCAGCCCAACCTCATCTTTGCCATTCCATCTGGTGCAGAACGCCTTGCTGCTCCTCGTGCAACAGCCACCATCATACCACACCACCCTACCATAGCCCAACAAATCCCACCCTGCGCTAGTGTGGCTGCAGCGCCTGATCATTTCTTTTGGGCTCGGGTCGATAATGGTAGGCAGATTTGTTCCCTCTGCTTTGGCCTCGACCATGCAAAAAGAGCGTGCCCTAAGGCCAAATCCGCTGATGCAACTTCTGAGCCCCCCTCTGGAGGTTCAGTATGGGGCCTTTGCTGCCCCCTCCCACCCTCCAATCTCGTTCAGTGGGCCCACATGGAAAATCAGCCCCACCCAAAACCTCCATCCTCACTCTCCCACCTAAATCTAAGCCAGCCAATCAGAGCAATGCTTGGACCAACATTCACACCCAAGCAGCTGCCCATTCGCCCAATCCTACCCACTCAAATTTAAATGCCACTATTCCAGTGAACCAAAATCCATGGGATCTATTGGCCAAAACTGACGAATCAGGTAACATCCTCATTAGTAAGCATACAGGTCAACCTCTCTGCCATGGCGATTATGGTCAGGCAGAATTTTTCCTTCCCGACTTTGATGAAACCCCTACCCCTCGCCATTTCGCTCCTCTATCCAATACAGCCCCCTTCCAAAGTGACCACCAGCTCGCCTTATCTGCGGTGGCCTCTCCTCATTGCCCAAAACTACGCACTGCGGTGGCCCAGTCAGTGGCTCAGCTCCAGCATGGCCTGCCCACCATCTTCTTCCCCCCGACTTCCCTGAATCTCCCTGCAGTGACATCTCAAAACTATTTGATGATGCTGAAATCGCTGTTATGAACGTCGCAACGCTTGCTTCATTCAACCCCTCAGCCAAAATCACCCGCCACAGTATCTCCCTTTTCACCCAACTTCCTGAAGCCCGCAAAGAAGCTGAAGTTCTCCTCGCAGCTTTTGTTGAAACACTTTCCCATCATTATCTTGATGCAGAAGTGGAAAACTCCTACTACGCTGACCTCAGCCCCCACTATGCAGATGCTCAACGCCCTGGCTCTCTGCTCTGATCTGATACTGTAACCAACACCCCTTGATCGAGGTGGGTCTTTCTGAAAACCAACCCCCGACCCCTCCTCACCCTCTGCCATGGTGGGTTAAGCAGTTTCTGCTTCCCACCTGGTTAGTAGTTTGTTTTGCAGTTTTGAGTATTGTGATTGGTACTGTCTGTCCCCTGGTCAGCATACCTCGAATAAATCTTGAAGAAATATGCATGCGTAGTTGAGTATCCTTCTTCCGCCATCACGCTTACTTATACCATATCGGGCAAAAACACAAAAAAGCTACCTGATTTTGTGGATGGTTCAGAGGGCATTACATTTTATGCGTCAGAGAAGTAGTAGTCAAAGTGGGTTAACAAAAGGTGATAGACACTAAAATTACTATGCAAATCCCCCGCAAATACCTTATGCACTTAACAAGCATTGATGGAATAAGCCCTTTGGAACCTCAGGTGTTGCCAGGTATCCTAGACCCTGCCTACCAGCGACCTATCAATCTTCTGCTGGAGAATCACACTAACAAGGACATGGTTGTAAAGAAGCATCAAGAGATTGGAAAAGCCCTGTTGATTCCTATTGGGGACATCCACCAAGTCCAGTATATTGGGTCTATGCTAGATATGGGACTACTTAGCGACCAAATGATATGATCTTTGCCCAACGTTCAAATTTTTGATGATCTAACTCCCGCTGAGCTTAATAAAGTCCATTCCTTATTGGAGTCATATAGTGATATTTTCTCCAAATCTGATACTGACTATGGGCATATGAAGGGCTGGTGCCACACCATTTTTTTGGTAATGTTAATCCTATTAGACCTAAGCCTTATTGAAAATCAAAAGTTGAGGAGCTCCAGATGAGGAAGGATCTTAAACAGTTATTGGACGCGGGGCTACTGGTGCCTTCTCAAAGTCCCTGGTCATCTTTGCTAATGCTCATAAAAAGAAGAATGGTGGGCATCAGGTATTTATGTACTACCACAAGCTGAATAACCTCACCAAGAAGGACAGCTACCCAATTCCGCGAATTGATGACGCTCTGGCTCAACTCTCTGGGTTCAAGTTCTTTTCTTCCATGGACTTGGCTAGCGGATAATGGCAGATGGATCCTTCTCTGAAAGTCCAGGAAGATGTGCGCTTATCTGCAGTGAGGGTCTCTTTCAACCTTTCTGACTACCACAAGGATTGTGCAGATCCCATATCTTTCCAGCGAGCCATGGAACACATCTTGCAGGATCCTAAGCTTAGTTGCGTAATTGTATACCTTGATATCACCATCTTCTCCAAGACCTTCAATGAGCACCTCTCTTATTTAAAGGAAGTTTTTTAACGCTTGAGGGCCTCTCACATTAAGCTGAAGCCCTCCAAATGTACATTCTTCCAAAAATGTTGGACTTCCTGGGCCACACCATCTCCTCAGATGGGATCCAACCTCTCCATGATAAGGTCGAGGTGATATCTAAGATTCCTGATCCCAAAACCCTCTGCGATATTAAGGTGTTCTTGGGCATGATGGGGTACTACCATTAATTCATCCCCAAAATCGCTCAGCTCAGTGAGCCCCTCATACGGTTTTTAACTAAAAACACCCCTTTCCATTGGGGAGAATAACAACAGGCTGCTTATGAAACGCTAAAAAAGCTGCTGAAGTGATGGCCAATTCTACACTACCCTGACTATAGTAAACCCTTTATGCTCTTTTCTGATGCCTCCGATTATGCAGCTGGAGCTATCTTGGCTCAACTGGATGAGCATGGGGTTAATCACCCCAATTCATACTTTCAGCAAGAAGATCTCTTAGGCAGAACGCAACTATAGCGTCACTGAGAAGGAATGCCTGGCCGTCTTGCTCACTGTTAATTATTACCATCCTTTCTTATATGGGACCTCATTTAAAGTGGTTACTGACCACGCCTCTTTAAAGTGGTTACAAAATATGAAAGATCCCTTTAGGCGGTTAAAAGCTGAGATTTGAAGCTCCAATACTCTGATATGATCATTGTACACTAAGCTGGGACGAGACACATGAATATCAATGGGTTGACTCAGCTGCCCATCCTTCACTTAGATAATAGTGAAGAAGAGCGGCTAAATGATCTACTGATGACCCCTGATGCTTGGGAGGATGAGGACGAACCAGTCAGAAGATGGTGGCACAACATAACCATAACATTAAGGTGGATAATGGGAATCTATACAAGAATGTAGGGGTGAATTGGTTACTCTACCTCCGACCCTCAGAGCAATTACCTATCACTATGGAGTCTCATGCCCTTCTAGAGAATAGTGAAGTGCGAAAAACCTATGAGGGGGTAAAAGAACGCTACTATTGGGAGGGAATCATGGAGACCATCATCAAAGTCTTGGATGCCTGTCTGACATGAAAAAAACAAACCATCTTAAAAACCAAGTATCAATATTTAACCTACCATCCTGCAACTGCCTTTCCACACAATAAGTCTCGATGTGGTTGGCCTTCTACCCCAAACTATAAGTGGAAATAGTTATATCTTGGTAGGGATTGATCACTTTACCAAATGGGTCGAGGCAGTGGCTATCCCAGCTCAGACGGCCAAAGCCACAGCCACTTTCCTCCACAAGTATATCTTTGCTCAACACAGTTGCCCTCAAGTTTTTCTTTGTAATAATGGTAAAAACTTCACCTCCTGAGTGGTGAAGATTCTCATGACTTCCATGGGCACACAACAGCTTTTTTCTGCCTCCTACAACCCTTTAACAAATGGTACTGTGGAAAGAGCCAATGGGACCCTGGTCTCTATATTATGAAAAATGGTCACTTCAATCCCCTTCACTGGGATCTATACTTACTAAGTGCCCTCATTTCCTATTGTATTAGTTAACACCAGATCCTTAATATGTCTCCTTTCCGTGTGTTGTATGGATGGGAACCTGGGTTGCCAGCATTCTTAGAAAAAGACATTTTCACTGATAAGACTGACCCAGAGCAAAACAAGAAGAAGTTGGCTCAGCACATCATTCAGCTACAATCAGAGCTATGACTAATTTGGCCAAAACTGTCACAAAAGAGGGTCAAGCTGCTAATGAGCTCCATTCCCCTCTTCCTTCCTTCCAAGTATCTGACTTAGTGCTTTACTACCACAACTGTAACACCCCTAGTAGGGAGAAACTCAGGTCTATTTGGGAAGGCCCTTTTGTAGCCACTTACAAGTGGAGAGGAGTATTGCATCAAATCCCTTGCTACAGGAGTTACCATCAATTGGGTGCATGGCTGTTTCCTGCGGCCCTATTCTCCCCCCAACATTCTTGAGGGGGTGATGTCATAAATTTGCCCTCCAGGCTTTAAAATAAGAATGTTTCGGGTATGAATTGGCCAGAAAGGGAAAATGTTGGACATCTACAAGTCCGCGATACTGATAAATACAATTCAAATATTAATAATGATTTTATTGGCCAAAAGACCCTGGCCAATGATCAGTGGAACCCTGAAATTGGAGTAACACTTTTATTAACAATAACCGGGAAAATAGCACCAAGTTGGGAAATAGGATTCCTCCGACCACATGGCCTATTCCAGGACATTCACTAAAGGGTTTTCCCCAGCCACATCTAGTTCCATTACAGAACCTAAGCGGGGACAACCCCCTTTTATAGACTTGGCGGAGGTCCTCCAAAGTGCAATGACTTTAGCTAACAGGGATTGGCTGAAATTTATAAAGTCATTACCCCATAGGTATGTCTTTCCCCAAAAATTATTCCCCATATATTTTGTTCAGCCAAAGTAGAGCGAGGTTTCCAAGCTTCAATAGGCTAAATCACCATATTTCCTAATTTAGACTAGTTTAAGCTATTCCAAACTATCATTCAATTTCCATCAACCCTCAATACAGTTAGTAACTGAATGGTCCAATATTGAGAGAGTTTGTTTTTCTTTTATCCTCAGCGTCACCTAATAAAGCTATAAAAACCTATAACTTTCTAGTTTTAAAACTTATTATCTTTATTATTTGCACTTGTTCCAACCCCTATTTTGGATTTAATGTAATTAAGCACCAGCGAGCTTCTCCTTTTTTAGCACTATTAATGCCCAACCCAAAATGGGGCCCCACACATCTTTATTAGCAAATGAGCCAAAAAAAGGGAGCATTGTAAATAAAAAATCCAATTATAGCCCCTAAGTTATCAGCCTAGGAATCCATATCAGATGGAGAGAAAGCTTTAGGGAAAATTTGTCCAGCACTCGCTTTAGCTGGTGGACCATGGAAGACAACATAGGGGTTGGGACATCAGCGACATGTGGAATAAGGAGGTATAATTGTGGGTTTTCTTTGTTAATGAGGCTGGCGGCATCCATAGCCTCAACATATTGAGCAAGTTGGTGCTCAGCAAAAAGTAATGAGAGCAGGTAAGCAAATGAAAGACTTGATGCGCTGGCAGGTTAGGGGATAATCAGGGTCAAACAGAGAAGTTTTTTGCCACATTGATGCAAGTGCAGCGCGCACCAAAAGTGAGCTCCTCAATTTCATATTTTGCATCCTCATCAAAATCATGGTGAAATTTGGGATGGGAATACCCTCAACAAGGGGTTTCATCGCCCCATGGAATGTTGGTGGAGGAGGGTGTTGGATGGAGCTGCTGCTGCTTCTAACGCCATTTTGGTTATATTTTCTACAATTAAAAACCGTTTTTAGAGCAAAAAGGGGGTGACATGAATCAGGAGGATACACAAAAAATTCCTCCAAAACAAAATCTGGCTTGACATTATATGGCCAGTTGTTATCATCAATCCATATGAGCGTTTCAAATGGATTTAAATCAGCTAATGCCAGGACAGCCACTGGAGTCAGTGAAGTGGCAGAACCTGATTGGCTGTGAACAGTTGACCATGGCAGCTCAGTCAAAACTGTCGCAGCCATCAGCTCAGGATTCCATAATTCTGAAGATTTTTTAAAAAAGTTAAATTTTGATTTGCTGCTGCTTTAGAAGCAGCGCCAGAATTAGCTGAGGTTGGGGGTAGGAGGATCATGCCCCACTCAAAAAATTTGGGTGAGGCAGCAGACTGCTGACGCCAGAAGGAGGAGCGGCAGAAGCGGTGGAGGCATAAGTCATGAGGCACTTGCACTTCAAATGATCTAATTCAAAGCACAAGGGGCATATGGCGTGGCTGTTTTTGACATGCACCCAAAAAGGGTGATCAGGCGCAGATCTGATCACAGGAGGGAAATTGTGAGATGGGTGTCACAATGAAATGGGTGGATTGTTGCAAAGGTGAGAGGCCCTGGCAACTGACCTGCCCTATTGGGAACCACAAACTGTAAGATGGGGTATGCACCGTAAACAGTCAAACCTTCCATCAGTTCATGGTGAAATCATCTAGGGGATAGAAACGATGACAACCTGGCAAATTAGAACACCAAAGTGCTCATCTGGGAGATGCATTCAAATAGTGGGGATAAGGATATTTTTAAAAATAATTGGCAGCTTAGATGATGCTGCTGCATCAGCCTCAGATCTAAATCTGAGATCAAAATAGCCCTTGAACAGGCGAAAATTGATATATCCAGCGGGTTTGAAAACCTCTGTGGCCATCTTGATGATGGCTGCACTCATGTATAGGAAAGGATTCCCATATTCGATCTGGAGGCCAAAATGTAGGTTGCTCCAGGGAGCACCACCTATGAGCATGCGAGATGATGGGCTAAGTCCCAAAGTGGGAGTAACGCTCAGTAGCATTGGTGGGCTAGCAGAGCCATCCCAGATACACTTTGGCGGTGGCTGAATGATGCCAGAAGGCACTGCACCACCACCCCAAGCTGGGGCAGCAGGTGTAATGGCATTGACATTCTGATTAAATTTCTCAATTTTGAGCAGTTGGTTTTTTCTGTATTTTTTAAAACTTAAATGTTGGCTTTTAATTAGTTGATTAAAGCAAAAGAAAGATCTTAGGTTCTCACCAGCGAGCTTCTCTAATAAAAAAAATCCAACACCTAGATTTGAATTGAATTTGTTGCAATTAGTGATTGTAACAAGTGAAAAAATTGCTAATGCTGAATCTTTTTAATTTAATTTATTGCGGGGAAGGCCGACTATGGGACGGACACTTCTGAATATGTCTCAGGAAAGATAAGCTTAGTACCAGGGGAGGCACCCCAGAGAAGCAATGCTATCTCTTGTTGCCAGCGGGAATGCCACTTATGGGGAGGGGGAGGGAACGTGTGAAGGGGCCGTAGCCACTATTGAGCACGTGTGGAGGAAGGGGTCTGATTTGATGAACCAGACTGGGAACCAGGAGGAGACCAGCTGTTGGTGACGCGGTGGGAGGTATCCAAACATTCACGCTTGAAAGTGGTCCACCAAATGAGACCGGAATCTGTGGACAGCTTCTGGGAGGGTGGGGATGGAGCCAGTGATGGCATCCAAGACAATCGTGTGGATAGTCCACATGGCGATTGCAACCACCAGAGCACGGAGGGAGGGTGGAAGGGGGAGGCCATTGATGAAGCAAACATATCTCTTGACAGACTAAAGGGATGCGTTTGATCCTGGCCCAGTAGATGTTGGACTTCGCGCCATATCACCTTAGAGGTGGGGCACTTCTCCAGGCGGTGGAACAGCGTTCCATACTGGCCACACATGACACAGGATGAGTGTAAAGCGTTAGAGCGCTCAGCTGTATGATACACCTGCCTCAGGCAGCGCCACACATGGGAGCGGACTTGAGGCTGCAACAGAGGATGGTGTACGTATTTCCAGATAGTCTTTTGGGTCTCAGTGGAATAAGGGATGTCCATAATGTCCAGGTAGTCCACCCTGGATAGGACATGGGGTCGAATGGGGATCACGCCATCATGGATGGGTAGCCCCTGTAACTCCTGTGTGATCTGAGGAGAGGGGCGGCCTCTTTAGGTTGTATGTCCACTAATATGAATTCTCCACTCTGCGCTTCACATGGAGAGTAGGATTTGTTTGTAGTGGGTTTTAGTCCCGTGAGGACCTGTGGTCGATGTGTGTGATGCGAGGTATTTCATCAGGGAGTGGGGGTTTGATGGATTGTTGAGGCCCAAGGCTCAGGAGAAGTTGGAGCAGGCCGCGAAGGACCAGTGTTGGGATGGGAGTGTAGGAGCGGTGATGGCCGCAATCCAGGTGCCCAGGATCTTGGCAGCATGAGCTTTGAAGTCAAGCAGGCCCATGCCACCTTGATGATGAGGGCCAAACATAACCTCTAGCCGTACTGGTGGAGGGCGACCTGACCAAAACCATCCTTGCAGCAAAGCATACAGGGATTTGAAGAAGCTTGGGGAGAAGGGGATGGCGTGGGCTCTGAACCAGACTTTGGATAGGAGCATAGAGTTGGCAAGAACAACCCTGCCAGTGAGGGTAGTAGGGTGGGCTCTGAGAGAGGCGATTCGCTTCGTCACGTTGTCCAGTATATGGCACTCCATTACTGCTGACACATATCCGCCTGCCTCCATCCACACGCCCAGATGGCGCACCAGTCCTATGGTAGGACGTGGCATGAAGGGGAGCACCAGTGGAGCGGTGTGTGGTGAGTTAGTAAGGCGTGGACGTGGGCGAGCAGATGGGCTGGGTTGGGAACTAATTGCTGGGGCCCAGCAGTTCTGAAACTGACCAAGGAGGATGATTTTGGTTTTGGAGGCGTTCAGTGCCGCGTTGCTTACCCGGGAATATTTCTGGATGAGGGCTTCAAGCGCGCGTGCATCTTTGTTATTAGACACCCCCACCATGCAATCATCTGCAAATGCCATCATCTTGACTGGGGTTTGGCCTGGCACATGGACCCCAGTGAGTCGGGCATTCACATTTCGCAGTAGTGGGTCAAGGCTGAAGTTGTATAAGAGTGGGCTGAGGGGGTCCCCTTGTCGCAGGCCCCTTTGAGGGCGGACTACTTCCGTTAGGAAGCCTGGGCCATGCACTGCTATTGTCGCAGATTCCATGAGCAGCATCACCCAGTTTATGAAGCGGGGGGTAGGCGGAATTGATGGAGGCAGGCCCTAAGGTATTCCCAGTTTACTCTATCATAGGCCTTTTGTTGGTCCAAGAATACAAGTGCCCCAGAGGCTGTGGACTGACATACATTAGCCACAGAGTGCACGTTATCCCAAATCAACCTTCTGGGGATGAAGCCGAATTGTTCTGGGGAGATGGTGGCAGATGCTACAGTCCCTAAATGGTTAGCCATGATTTTTGTTAAAATTTTGGTGTCTGTGTTTTTTAGAGAAATGGGGCGCCAGTTGGCTAAGTCAAGCTTATCCCCTTTCTTGAAGAGTGTGACAGTAAAGGCCTCATGTCCTCCTGGTAGGAGGCGCGTTTCCAACAGGCTTCAGTTAAGTGAGGCTAGCAGCAATGGGGATTACATATGAAATATTTTTTGTAGAACTCATATGGAATGCCATCTGGGCCTGGGCATTTTTGGTTTGGCGCACCGTGAATGGCTGTCCATAATTCGTTTGGAATAATTAAATTCATTATTTCTGGGTATCATAAAATGGTGCGTATTTGAGCTCAGTTGAGAAATTCTGCCATTTCAGCCGGCTGAATTGGTTCAGCTCAGTATAACTTGGAGTAATATTTCTGCATTTCAATTGCCACTTCAGCTGGTGTGTCCACTATGGAATTATCCGATCTTTGCACCTGTGTGCAGGCCACACTCTGGCGTGGTGCAAATTTTTTTTTTAAAGAAGTATGCGGTGCACTTGTCACCTTTAGTGATGCATGTGGCCCTGTATTGGACACAAACCCAATGTTTGTGTTGCCTTTCGAGTGCATTGAGGTGGGCGGCTGCCTCTGCCCACTTCCAGCCCCATGCAGGGCTGTATCCTGTGGCTGGAATGTTGGACTCCAAGTGGGCCAATTCTGCCAGAGCACGCGAGATAACTGCTAATGTGGCTCGTGAGCGTCTGGAGGAGAGATGGCGATAGTGGCGGATGGTGTCCTCTTTAAAAGTCACCCATGTGGAAATGGGGTCCGCGCAAAATGGTGCAACAAACAATTTTGCCTAAGTTGCCTCTTCCACCCACGTGGAAAATCCTGGCGACGCGAGCTCGGGGGGCGGATTTTGCACCAATGTGGGGCCTTTGCAACTGTGACGGGTAAGTGGTAGGTTATTGAGACTAGTTGGTGGTCAGAGAATTCCATTTTTGTTGTTTTGAAGTGGGAGATGTGGGGTTAGAATTTTGCCAGTGTTAGATTAAGGTCTATGCAGGTCATGGACCTTAATTGGCCGTTGTGGATGTGGGGATGCATCATGTTTTCGAGCAGTGGGGCATGTTGTGGCAGCGCATCCATTAACCCAAGGGTGGCTTTTAGAATGCATGGTTCTACGTGCCCCTGCGGGGCGTGGGGTGAGGGCGGCCACTGGTCCATTGGTGAGGTTAGCCAACAGTTTATGTCACCAACTAGGAAAGAATCAGGGGGTAGCGGGAGGGATTTGACCGATGAGAAAAATTCCTGATGCTCGTGTGCACCGTTTGGGGCATAGATGTTGATGATTGCATGTGCAACGTCAGCCCACGAGAAGGTGATGATGATCACTTGGCCATTTAGGAATGTTTCTGAGGATGTGAATTTGAAAAAATTATTTTTCTGAATTAGCACCCCACAGTGCTTCGACCAAAAGGATAGGGATGGGAGGAGCATTGTTTTCCAAGCTTCCTCAGAACCTTGTGGACAGTGGAACCCTGGATGGCCAGGATATCCACGGGTAAATTTTTTTGTAAAAAACTCAGTTTCCTAGCCCAGGATGGGGAGGCCTTGAGTCCGGCAATATTCAGCATCCCTAGAGTGAAGGTTTCCACCATTGCACCTTAGGTGCGAGGGGGTGGGCCTCCGGGCCTACCAGCCTCTTCAAGGTCCCCACGGGCTTACACAGCAGTGCAGGTGTTAGCAGCAACGCTATCAGGGTTTTTTTAATTATTGTGGAAAGAGTCACGTTGGCTTTGGCCTTCACTTTTTGTTTTCCCGATGTCGGATGAATTTTTTGTGGTGTGGATAAGTTTGGTGCACCGTCAAGTGGGTCAAAAAAATTTTTTCAGTTGGGATAGGTCCCAAGTCAGTTTTGACCAGAGCTTGGGTTCAGCGATTGGGTGAGATTGATTCTCCCATCAGATCCTCAGATTGAGTGGCCTGCTTGGCATGGGCCTCCCAATCTGATTGGGTGATGGATTCCCAAGTCACTTCCACCGCGAAGGTCTCCATGTCCTCCTGGCGTTGTGAGTGTGGGATGGTGGTGGTGGCCTTGGCCTCTTCCTTGGCCGCGGCCCTATGGGCCTGCTTGGCCTTCTTCCGCTCCTGCGGGGAGATGGGCTTTACCAATAGGTAGCAGCCTTGTGCTCCCCATGGGAAAGCCTCCTTGGTGCTTGCAGTTGGTTCATAGTGCGCCTCTCCACTGGCCATGGCCGCCAAGGGGTGCTCTTGGAATGTGACGCCCTCCTTGATGGGGCATGCATGCGCCTTATGGCTGAACGTGTCACAGTGGGTGAAAATGGGGGGCGCGCTGTCCACAGTTACCCGGAATGGGTGGGTGGTATGCCCTGTGATGTCAATAAAGGTGGAGTGCGGGATCTGGGTTAGGTCCTTCGCGATCTCCTCAGTTGGGGTCAGAACTGCAATGGCTTTGCCGGTGCACAGGTGTGGCATCAGCGTGAAACGTTGCATTTTGAAAGATTGTATTTCACCATATATGGCGAGACCATCTTTCAGGTGTTGCTCAAAATGTCACGTTTTACCGTAGTAGGCAAAAAGTCAAATGTGAGGAAAATTTGGTTTGATTTTGTCCATCTGGTGCGTTTGGTTTTGATGACCCATTGCCCTTCGGGGAGGTCATTAACTATGCGCACTGCTGCAGCCTTGTCTGCTGCTATTTTGCTTTTGAAACCTAGGTCCAGCCAACCATGTGACATGGAGTGAGGTGCAACGTACACCGCGGTCAGGAAAATTTTGTGTACATCTTCACAAAATTTTTCCCATAAGGCCGTTTTTTGGATGTCCAGATACACATGGGCTCTAAATTCAACCAACGAAAGTGGCTGGGAGTGTGGCGTGTTGATGTACTGGTTGCATCGTGCTTGCCACATGAGTATCTCCAGGGAAATTGTGACTGCCAGTTTTTTGAGATTTTTGTTTATTCCACTGGATTCTCTGGGGCGTTTTTGAATGTTGGAGGCCGCGAGTCTTCCGCCTGCTCCTCTTGCCTTGCTTGCCCAACTGCTCCCAGACATGGGCGCAGACTAATCTCCTCTGTGAGATTATCAAACTAGATTTAGTCTTGAATTGAATAGGTTGTAAAAGTGTTTGCAACGAGAAAGAAAATTTACTGCTGAATCTTTTTTAAAAAAAAGATGACAGTCAGTCTGTCAAACAGTTAGTGTTAGTATTTTATTAATTAAATAGTAACCAGAAATACTAAATTTCTGTTATATCTTAAATTTATATACTATTGTGTTATAGCCTGAGGCTCAGAGAGCAAATTTTCAAGTGGGCTCATTAGAGAACAGAAGATTCTAGTCACTTATTTTGATATGATAAAAATTTTAAAGCTGAACATCATGCAAAACTTTTTGTAACGCTTCACCTACTATCATATTAAATTTTCATCATTGTATGAAATCATCATTTTAGAATATTATTGGGATTTTCTCTTTGATACAATAAATAAAAATCACATGTGTCAGACCTTTTCCCTCCAGGATTCAAGATAAGAATGTTTTAGGGCAAAATCAGCTGAAAATGGGAAATATCAGACATTTACATTTCCTTAATAATAATAAGACTGATGTAACTATAGTAATGATTTTATTGGCTAAAAGACCCTGGCCAATTCTCAGTGGAACCCTACAAAATGGGGTAGCATGATTTTGTATACTTTATGGGCAACTAACCCAATATCCAGCAGTCAGATTACTCTGACCACAAAGTGGATTATGGGGCGTCCATCAGATGGTACTCCCCCAGCCATGACCACGTCCATCAAGCACCTAAGCAGGGACCACCCCCTTTTATAGGCATGGTGGGGGTCCCCCAAGGTGAAATAATTTTTCAAATGGGGATTGGATAAAATTTATCAAATTGTTACCCCCATGGGTACATCTTAGCTAAACATAATTCCCCAACCATTGTTCAGCCAAAATGAAGCAAGTTTTCTGAGCTTCAATAGGATAAAATCACATATTACCTAATTCCAAATTACCCAAGCTATCTGAACGTCAAGCCTCAACGTTTTAATACTATTGATATATTGAGTATATTCTTTCTTTTACCCCCGCACAGCATATAATAAAATTCCATAAAATCAAAAACCACTTTAGTATTTATTTATTTTCATTTTTATTTAACTGAGGTAATACAACCAGGGGACGGACATTACCAAAACTCAAAAGCTAATAAATAAATCCTCACCAAACAAAATGATCAAACCCAAAATAAGTGGACGATTTACAAAATGCAAACACAACCAACCAGGTGGGACATTGGTTTATTTATTTTCTCTATTTTTATAAAACTGGTGAAACAAGACCCTCACTTATATTGTTGGATTTGAGGCAAAAAGCACCAGTGAGCCTTTTTCCAGCCCCAAATCCAACAATATGTAAGATATGATGGAAATAACAGTAATTGGCTGGTTTATTGTTTCAGCTGAGCAGTTTAATATTATTTAGCTGATTTGATAGGTTCATTAGTTATGCCAAGCAGTTAGTAATCATTTTATCTATCTTATAGCTTAATGGTTTTGCTAAGCTGTTGGTAAATTGTTTACTTCTATAGGCTCAATAGTTTAGCTATGTGGTTTATAGTTAGTTTCTTGGTTTGATTTTATTCAACTACTTCCTAAACTTATTGTAAGCCATTTAGAATATAAAAGTTAAAGTAGTGGATTATTTTTATATAATAAATTATCATATAAACAAAACTAGGTAAATAATCTAATATATGATAACAGAAATAGTCTGTCAATAAATATAATAATTTTATCTAGCAGGCAGAAAAAATTGGCATACTCTTAAGCTTTTTTACCATTTGGTAAAAATTTTAGATTAAAGCATCATAAATTGGTAGATAGGGCATCAATAAGTTCTGGAATCAAGTAAGTAAATCTATCAAATTACAATAAATAACTACCAAATTGCATAGCTTGGATTTGACTAACATTTTAACAGAATTACCATCAACCCAATAAGCGTCACAGAGCTGGCTAATATATTTTGAGACTAGCCTGCCTGTTGCAGAGGCAAACTGTCATGAAGACAGCAGATTTTTTTAGACTGACAACCAGTTTAAGTGCCGAAGCACCCAAATGACAAGCCAAAATGCCAGTGGCACTGCTGCTTGCGCAACTATTATAAGTCTAGGAAGGAATTTCGCCACTAAGCGCCCATGAGCCATAGTCGTGTATAAAAACCTACCAACAAACCAGGCAAACATGGCCGCAGGGCCTGTGGGTTATTGAAAAAGTTGAGTCAGAAGGGGTGGTTTAGTTTTGAATATAATAAGAACTGGAATTGGATAAAGAGGTTTTTTTGAAACATTAAGCAAAAAAATCAACCAACATTTTCCTCAGTGTGTTATGACTGATTAGATGGTAGTTAATTTTTGGATATAACTATCAAAGCATGGGATCTGGGCCCTCAAAATTTGACCTTAACTGGCAAACTTTAAGCGAGAGGGAAATAAGTTCAAATCTATTGGGAATTGACATCAAAAGAGTCATTGGTGGGCCAAGTTGCTGCCAATTTGGCCTCAGCTGCCCAAATTCCAGCCTCTCCATTTTCTGACGGTTAACACAATGGAGTCTCACCTGACAGGCAATGGGTAATCTCCCAGGGCCACCCCACATAAGGGGTGGTCCTAAGAAGTTGGGAACAGGTTTAAGGACACACAAACCGCTCACACCCAGTCATTCTGGCATCCATCCAGCCAAGAGGGATTTTTGAGCGATGATCCTAATATGAGAGGGAATGGTTTGGAGCTGGAAATGACTTTCAACGATGGCCCAATGCTGTCACAGCTAGTGACATATTTCCTGGAATTAACCGCCCTTCTAAAGCCAAGTCCAAAAAGCCCTTGGGGCAGAGACCAGAACCCCTAAGGGTCACCAATGTCCTATCTAAGGTCATTGACAAAAAAAGGGTTTTGGATTTTTCAGCCAGGGCTGAGGAAAACGGCTTATTTGAGGCAAAATCCCAAGCGTGAATTGAACTTAACACCCAGAAAATCACAAGATATGAGGTTACAAAATCTGGCCAATTTAAAAAAATTAATTTTGTTGAAAAACGACAAATTTGTAGCTCATATCAGATTCAAAAAACCACTGGAATCTTCGTGAAGCAACCCCCTATAATTTAGTCCCAAGATGAGAGAGGCTTTGCTTTTCTCAGATAAACCGATCATTTTAATAAAGTCTAGGATTTTGAGCACATCTCTTGTACTTTGGTTTTTCTGAATAAATACAACTCTGCAAAGTTTTTCAATGGCTGGAGTTCGTTTTCCGCTCTGGTTTGCACCCCCTGCTGTATGTGAGCCCTCCACCCACTCCGCCACGGGGGGGGGGGGGGGGGGGGGGGGGGGGGGGGGGGGGGGGGGGGGGGGGGGGCCCTATTCCACTGGCTCCGCCTCCTCCTATTTTTCTGGCCTTTGCCTTGGATCTTATGCCACCCTTCCCAGCTCCCAGAGCCTCTTGTCCCTGATGGTTGTGGCAAATTTGGTGTGTGTTTTGCTCCAAAGAATTATAGGGAAACACAATACTTACCGTTTAGGACGTCTCTTCATTTTGTTGGGTCACTTGGCCTTGTTGTATCACCTTTGGACTGTGTCTTTCTCTCCAGCGACCTCCTGAGCTCAAGTTTCCATGACATTATCTGAGAAAAGCCTGGAATTTTTGTGAGTTTCTTCTATTGTTGGGTGGCTAGAGTTATCCCAATCCTCTCAGAGTTGCACCCGTTGAAGTGGTCCACTGGGCTGGTACTTTTGTATCCCTTCTGGCCTTGGTTGTTACATTCCTCAAAGGGTGTGATTAGGGTGTTGCGCGGCTCCCCTCACTCAAGGCGCTCATAAAGTGTGCAGTACCTGCCACTCTCGGTCTCACTCTCCACTTTTTAAGTGATTCCAAATTTAAAAATGAGATCTTCAACACGTTGTCCAGCCTTAGGGCCTGCCAGAAGTCTCAAGGCAAGGACTTAGCTGACATCCTCCTCCCCCAGCTGTTGCTCCGTGAGATTTCAGAGGGAGCTTACCAATGGTTACTCTTCATGGGTGAGAATAATAGATCCCTCCTGGAATCTCTCCCAGCGTTGAAAACCTTTTTCAAGCCCTGAGAGTATCCCCCTGTTACCTTTGAGGACTATAACTCCTTTGTACACTTGTCCAAAGGAGACCTCACTACAGCTCAAAACCTGCTCCTGCTTAAAGAGCGAGCATCAAGGGTAAAATCTTGAACAATTGAAAATGGCCCTTTTACGCAAGTCTCTAGATAATACAGGTGCTTCCCTTGGCATATGGGATAACCCACCCCCCTCCTTATCTGGGACATGCTCCATCCTTGCATCCCTGTTGTCTATAAGCCTCTGTGCCACCAAGCCTAATTGTACCGCTGAACTCCAGATCCTAGAACTAGATGACTCCATCACTGTGGGGCACCAGCATGTTTCCAATCCAGTGGTGACTTATCCATCTGAGACATTGGCCGCTATGGACACTTTCAACATGATCCTAGAAGGCCCTACTTAAATAATCTTCCAGTACCGCTTGGAACCAGCAGTGAGCACGCTGGAAGGTGAGACTGAAACCTCCGTCATAGGTGGTGGTTGTCGCACCTAGTGACATATTTCCTGTAATTAATCGCCCATCTAAAGCCAAATTCAACAGGCCCTTGGGGCAGAGACCAGAATCCCTAAGGGTCACCAATGGCCTATCTAAGGTCATTGACAAAAAGGGTTTTGGCTTTGCCAGCCAGGGCTGAGGAAAACGGCTTATTTGAGGCAAAAGCCCAGGCGTGAATTGAACTTAACACCCAGAAAATCACAAGATATGAGGTTACAAAATCTGGCCAATTCAAAAAAAATTAATTTTGTTGAAAAACGACGAATTTGTAGCTCATATCAGATTCAAACAACCACTGGAATCTTTGTGAAGCAACCCCCTATAAATTTAGTCTCAAGATGAGAAAGGCATTGCTTTTCTCAGATATTATGATCACCCTAATAAAGTCTGGAATTTTTGGGCCAATTTTCTGTATATTTTTGGTTTATTTGCAAAAAATATACTTCTCTGAAGATCTGTGATGGCTGGAGTTCATTTTCCGCTCTGGTTTGCACCCCCTGCTTTATGTGAGCCCTCCAACCACTACGCCACCTATTCTGATGGCTCCGCCTCCTCCTATTTTTCTGCCCTTTGCCTTGGATCTTATGCCACCCTTTTCTCAGCTCCCAGGGCCTTTTGTCCCTGATGGTTGTTGCCAGTTTGGTGTGTATTTTGCTCCAAAGATTTATATGGAAACACAATACTGATCGTTTAGGACATCTCTTCATTTTTTTAGGTCACTTGGCATTGTTGTATCACCTTTGGCCTGTGTTTTTCCCTCCAGCGACCTCCTGCGCTCCAGTTTCCCTGACACTGTGTGGTAGGATCAAATGATAGATGATCCAGACAGCAAATATTGGGATAAGGACTTGGGCGACTTCATGTTTCACCAGATCAATAGGCAGAATTTTTTATTAAAAGTAAAGTGGATGGAGGCCACAGCAATATTTATGGGGTAATCGAGGTTTTATTGAGCACAAAGCGTGAGAAGATAAGAGAATGAACTGACAGCCGCCCCTGTGAAGGGAAGTTGCCTTAAGTACTGGGTGAATTGCATAGGGAAGGTATTGTTGGATTTTTCATTTGGGGTTCAACAATGGGATTTGGTTGTCTGGCAGGGAGGGGGGTGGAGGAAAGCTCAAAATCTTGGAAAAAATCAGTAAAACCTTTTAGAACTTTCCACATTTATGGGAACAAACCAAGTCAATGGTGCCAATCTGGGTCCTGATTATCCAAGTTAGCCTGTTTTCATGATTCAGAATTTTGGATTCATCCCAGGAAAAGTGGGACGTTGGTCTGAGTTGTTTAGGACCTAATTAAACTCAAAATTAGGCTATTTGCACAATACAAACTTCCCAGATCCATCCCAGAGAGTCGGGGCAACTGTACTGAGTCATTTGGTGCCCGGTTCAAGATCTGAGTCATGCCCCAACCTGATTTATGGCACCATCCAGTCCAGACTGGCTCCCCCAGACTGGAATTTGCAGACAAGGCTCCGATGTTGGTGGGTGCTATTTCCTCAAAATTTTGACATAGTTTGCCTGGGGAGTGGGGGGTCCCAGAGGCCTGCCCATGGCCTCTGGGATGCGCAATCTCTCTGAAAACCCTCTCTATTAAACTTACCAGGGTTAAGGAGGGGGAAGGGTTGGGAACGGGTTATCCTTGGGGGGAAGAGCAGTCACCCAGTGCTTGTCTATTACTTGAGCTAAGTCGCTCAACTGTGACAGGGTCCCCTTGGCCCTTGGGATCTCTTTTTGTTCAGAAATGGTGTTGCTCCTATTCAGTTGAAGGGGCTGGTCTCCAGGACTTACACTAACCTTTCCTTTTTTGACAGGGAGGATTCCACCACCGGGGGCATGGACAAAGGCATGATTTTTGTACCACTCTAGTAGCTTTATGGTCAGGATGGCCACGATCTTCTGGGGGGATGGAGCTTCTGGGTGGGAAGTGTGTAATTCCTCTATCAGGTCCTTGCAGTTTGCACAATCACATGCACTCATCCAGCTGTTCTCATATGAGGGGTACCTTTCCAGGTGACCAGATATTGATTGGATCAGCGGGAACTCCAGGAAGCCAGGATATCCTCCACCTCCACTTTCTGGGATTAACCAATGACAATTGGCTCCGGAGATGTCGGCCTTTACCCTTTGAAGGGGTTAGGAGGGGAGGTATGGAAGACATTATGCTGCTTCCAATGCATGGGCAGTTTCTAACGGTAGGCCCCATTACCTAAATCCTTCTCAACCTCAAAGAGTCCTGAGCATTTGGCTGCTAGCTTTTGGGTGGGGGCCTTTAGGGGGAGGATGGGGGTGTCCAACATGACGAGGGAACTGACTTCAATCTCATGTCCAGGGAGGCGCTTCCAATCAGCAAATTTCTTGTAGTCCTTGATAGACTTCATCAAGTGTTTGTGGACCAGGTTTTGTGTCTCACGGAGTGAGCTTACGCAGTCCTCAGCTGCAGAAACTGCTGAGAAGAGATGGGGCCAATTTGAAAGGAGGGGTTGTACCCCAGAGTGGCCTTAAAGGTGGATGTTGGTT